>UCOH01005964.1:0-27453 GCA_900474275.1 Synergus japonicus
CTTCAATCATTATCGACGCAAGATATTATTTTTTATTATTGTTTTCAGTAGTGCGGTAACTACGGTGCAGATATAATAATAATAATAATAATAATAATAATAATAATAATAATAATAAAAAATATTATTATTATTATTTTTATCATTATTATTAAGCTAGAAAAGTGGGTGTATACACTTTCAATTTTAATTTAATTACGCTCCATCCAATTTATTTATCATACCGTTAATCTGGATTTTCACACATTGGCTGAATTTTTCTGTATTAAATTTAAGGTTTTTATTTAATATTTTCATCGACAGAGAAAAAATTAGTGGTTGTACCATATTTTATTGTTTCTGTGGTTATGAGGACCTTAGAAAAAGATTAACATTGAAATTCATTCCGGAATTTAAATCCAAACTTAACTCGTGTAGAAATTTCAATAGGGGTCTATTGGTGGCCTCACTAGTTTTCTCTTATTTATTCGGGGCCCTGATGAGGAAAACTATTCGAATCTCCAGCTAGATCGTAACGCTTTTGTCAGTTAGGCCCCAACTAGATTTTCTAGTGGAGGCCTTGTGAGAATTGCCCATCTACAGCCCTATCAAAGAAAGGGCCCTGCTGTGGCCCTAATCAGGTCCTGCGATATATATTTTTAATAATAAATATATATAGTTATGCATTTGTAAAAATTTCCCTATCTTTCCCCATTTAAAGTAGGTTTCTAGCGTGGCAGAGACTAGAACTTCTAGTCTAAAAAAGCTAATCAGGGTCCTGCCCGGGGCTAGTGGGAAATTTCTTACGAATTTTGAGAATTTCTACCTCAAATCGTACCAAATGCATAACTATATACGTTTATAATTAAAAGTAAATATTGCGGGGAGCTGATTAGGGCCACAGCAGGGCCTTTCCTTTGATAAGGCTGTGGAAAGGCGATTCCCAAGAGGCCCCTATTAGAGCATCTGGTCGGGGCCTAAATGGTAAAAGCGTTACAATCTAGCTGTGGCCCCAACTATTTTTCCCCATTAAGGCCCCGACTACTTTTTCTCGTCAGTGTCCCGAATAGTTTTCCCCATCAGGGCCTCGACTAGTTTTCCTCATCAGGGCCCCGACTAAAAAAGGGAAAACTAGTAGAACCCTACTTTAAATGTGGAAAGATAGGGAAATTTCTACACGGGAAAATTTCATGAAAACATTGAAAATTCCTTAAAATTCGTTAAATAATCTAAAAATTCCTATAGAAACCTATTGAAGTTTCTTGAAATTTTATATTTTTTTTTAATAATTAGAAATGGCATGAAACTCCATGAAATATCATTAGAAATTTTATAATATTTTAAAAACTAGAAAAATCTCTTGAATACTCTTAAAATTTTACAAAAACCTTCGAAATCCTTGTAAATTCTACAAAATATTTTTAAAAAATTATATAAAAATCCTCTTAAATATCTTACTAAAATGCCCTGACAAGTTTTTAAATTCTTTCAATCCCTTAAAATCCTTTAAGATTATCAGAAATTTTTCGAAATCCCATAAACTCCTTTAAAATTCCTGAAAATCTACTGAAATATCTTTAAAATTACTTAATATCCTTTTAATTTCGCAAAATCAATTTATATTTCTTAAAATTACTTAAAATATTCAAAACTTCATAAACTCTTATTATATCTCTTACAATTACTCAATATTTTTAAAAATTCAATATATTATCACCAAATCCTTTAATGGAAATAAATGTCCTTAAAATTACTTAATATCTCACAAAATACCTTAAAGTTGCTTAAAATTACTTTGAATCTCCAAAAATATCATCAAATCCAATAAAATTATTTAAAATCCCATATGAAATCTTATGAAATCCCTTGAAATTCCTAAAAATCCAATGAAATCTCGTAAATGCCTTAAAATCCCTTAAGTTATTAACATAACTTAATATCCTATGAAATATCCTTAAATCTCTGAAAATCATTTCAAATTTCATGCGATTTCATAAAATCCTTTAAAATTTCGTAAAATTCCCCAAAATACCGCGAAATCTCTTAATATTTCTAAAATCTCAATAAATTTCGTAAAACGTTTTTAAATTCCTTAACATTATTCAAGATTTCATGAATATAGTAATCTTTAATTTTTTAGTTAACTGCACAACGAATTATTAAAATTTCTGAAATCTTATAATCGAAGCTGGCAGACTTAATAAATAGAAATTCTAAAATTAGCTATTTTTTAACATAATAACGGGATTTAATTAACGGATTTAATTCGCCGCGAGAGTAGGTCATTTATCCTCTTCATAAAAAGACGAAGTTCGTAATTACATAAACTTTTTTTCATTTCATTATTTCTATCCTTTCATTTTGTACTTTATTATAGTTTTGAAATTTATTTATTTAGTTTATTTATTTATTTATCATATTTTATTTATATCTTTCTTGTAATAATTTTTTTAAAGATGTTTAACTAAAATTCTTTGTCTAGAAAAGACAAAGAATGACGAAATAAAAAAATTATGGTGGATTTTAAATTAGTTTTTCCTACGTCTAACTATTATAAAAATTCCTGAATAGTGCACATTGTCCCGTCGCGTCGGTTTGAATATGTAGGTCAGACGATACTCTTTATTGTCGACTATTAGACTTATACCATCTTAGGAAAAAGGTAAAGGCGAGTTGGATACTTTAGCCAATATTCTCCAGCAGTTTTTCATTTTCCCTCAACCACTTACATAGGTCGATTTAGAATCTTATCCCACCGATGAACATTCGCCTCAGGAAGACAAATGACAGAAAAAAAAGGACATTGATCAAGAAAAATGGTGCGAAATGAATTTCTCACTTATGTCATTTTTTAAGGAAGTTTCCTAATTTATTGAATTCTGTTTACGTCTTCCATTTAACTAATGTGTAATTACACCCTCGACTAAGTGGAACTGTTCGACACTTATTAATTGATTCGCTGAGATTTCTTAATTCAATGGTCACAAATCTGGAAATGAGCGAAGGGATTTTATATATTCACCATTTCGAGAGTTTCAAGAAACGCTTTAGGAAACTGGAAAATTATTTTTAGAAAATATGGGGTAAATTTCCAATACTTATAGAAAATTCCGGAAAGAAATTTTTTTATTATTATTAATTTTTAATTTCGAAATTTAAAATTCTTGAACTTGAAAGTTATCGAAATTTTAAATTCTTGAAGTTAAATATTCTTGAAATTGAGAATTCCCGAAATTGAAATTTCCTGACATTAACAATTCCCGTTTTTCTCTACAATTTATTTCCAAAGCTTTTATTCAAAATTGTCATTAAAAATTTTGAAAATAAATTTAAAACAAGAATTTCGGGAATTTTAAATTTCGTGATTATTTAACTTTCGGAATTTAAAATTTCTAATAGTTTGTAATTTCGGGAATTTAAAATTTCGGTAACTTTCATTATCGGTAATGTTAAATTTCGGTATTATTATTTTATCTCAAGAATTTTTTATTTTTCAGGAATGTTCAACTTCGGGAGTTTTAAATTTCGATGACTTTTAATTTTGGGAATTTTAAATTTCGGTAAATTTACGTAGTCCGCCATGGACCAAGTAGTAGATGTCAGTGTATTGTCAGCCGGGAAAAAAAGGGCTAGGGCGTAAAGGGAGAATTAGGGGGATAAAAAATCTCTGTATTTTCCCCATTGTGGGAGAGGGAGGGGCAGGGATTTATGGGAAAGACAGAAGGTTTTACCGTATGCGGGGTGGTGAAGGGAAAGGGGTAGGGAAGGGTTATAGTAGTAGCGGTCAACGTATGTCAGCCGGGAAAACAAATTCAGGAACGTAAAGAGAGGATTAGGGGGAGGAAAAAATCCAGTTCCCTCCTCATTGAGGGAGGGGAAGGATAAAACCCTAACCCCCTTATTGAAGGAGGGGGAGGATAAAATCATGTCCCCTCCCCACTGAGAGAGGGGGAGGGTTATGGTGGGGCGAATAGATGGTGTTACTGGAAAAGGGGAACAGGGGTGGGTAAATTCTCAATTTGAAGACATAGAAGGGATAAATTGATGGTGGGTATGGGAAAGGAAGGAGACGGCAGAATTATAAAATAGGGAAGCGAATAGGCGGAACGAAAAGACGTGGTAAGGAGAGGAAAAAAAATTACAGGGTTTGAGGAAGGACAGGGAAGGGTAGGATGTAGGAAAGAAAGACAAAAAGGAAAGAGGGAATAAATTATAGAATAGGGGTCGATGAAAGGAAAACGGTTTAAAGTATAGGGGAGGGGATGGGGATAAGAAAGGGATGAATTGATGTTATTACAGGAAAAGGGTGTGGAAGGGATATAGGAGGTAAAATATGGAATAGGGTAGCGTGAAGAGAAAGGGGGGAGGGAGCTTAGTAGTAGAGGTCCGTGTATTGTCGAACGAAAAATGAAGGGGCGAAAAGAGGTGTTTACGAAAGTATAATCTTTGGAGTTTAGGATTATTCCACGGGATGGAGGAAAGTGACCGTGAAAGGAGAAATGAGCAGTAATGCGGAAATATTTCGATTTAAATATACACAGCGTTTATTTAGGCGCCTGCTTCTGAAATGGTTATACATAGGTGGTCAGCCACGTCGTCCTCGACGGGGCGGAAACACGGCTAATCCAATTGAACAAGGTGCATTAAGTTCAAAGCTCAAGTAAGGTGCACAAACACGCAGAAACACCGTCGCGAGGTTGCACAAGTAGTTTGATAAATAATTGTACGAAATGGTCGTACAGCGGTATAGCGGAAGAACAGAAAATACCGGGATACAGCGCACGGCAGTTCGCACCTCGGAGCCACGGATAGAAGTGAGAGCGAAGCGAGCAACCAGCCGCTCCGTGTCGGCTAACTTCGGCTAACCCCGCCGAACATCGGCCCACGGGCCGGACAGTGCCGACCCAATGCATGGGGACCGAGGGGGCATACAGTAACAGCCATGTTACCAAAGAGACACAATTAAAGGGGTAGTAGGGACAAGGATGAGAAGAAAATGGAAGAAAAGGAAAAGGGAAAGAATTATGGAATAGGGGAAAATGAAGGGAGTCGGTTTTTTAGTAGAGTTTGTGGGGATGGAGATATGAGAGGGGCGAATTGATGTTTTTTTAGGAAAGAGCCGTGAAAGGGACATAGGTGGAGTAAATCGATGGTAATATGGGAAAGAGGTAAAAGGGAAATACAAAAAGAATTATGGAATAGGGGAAGATGAAGGGGGTGGGTTTTTTTTAGCAGAGTAGGAGCGGATGAGGATATGAGAGGGAAGAATTGATGTTATTGTAGAAAAAGGGTGGAAGGGAGATAGGAGGAGTAAATTGATGGTGATATGGGAAAGGGGGAGGAGGGGTAAAAAAAGGTGGGTAGGCGGCGGGCAGAATTAACGGAAGGGGAAGGATTCGGCCAGGTGGGAGGATTCGGTGAAGAAGAAAATGGGAAAGAGGAATAAGGGATAGAGGATAAAGAGAAATACTGAAAGAATTATTTGATAGGGAAAAATGAAGGGGCTTGGTTTTTTAGTAGATGCGAGGGGGGTGGGGGGGGGTGGGAATATGAGAGGGGCAAATTGTTGGTATTATAGAAAAGGGGGAAGAGGAAAAGTTTTATGGAATAGAGAAAAAAAAAGTAAAAGAATAAAAAAAGAAGAGGGAGAATTGATAGAGTAAATTTTACATTTCAAAGTCGAATAAAAAAGGGTTCTAATGGAAAGAGGTGTCGTCGGGAGGTGGAAGAGAAATTAGAGAGAATAGAAATGGATTGGAAAAGGGGAAATTGGAGGGAGGGGGAGTGGGGGTGGGGGGAGTAGAAGGAAGAGGAAAGGGGTGTGAGTTCAGTATTGTATGGATATCTGGGAGAGAGGTGGATAAAAGCAGGGCGGAAGCATGAGAGGGGGTATATAGAAGGGGGTCAGTAGAACAAGTTAATGCGTGGTTAGCCATTGGGGAGGCAGCAGTAAAAGTCGATGATTGGTCAGGCAAACTTTTGAAAGACCTGGGTTGATTTTTCTATAATTTGTCTATAATTTGCGTTGTATTGTCTATAATTTCGAGAGATAATATTCATAATTTCTAAGCGTTGAAGAACTACTATTTTGAAGTTCTTCTCTCTTTTTCTTCTCGAAAAAGATTCGTCAACAAAATACAAAATCGTATAGCAAACTTGAAAGTACTGAAGCTTCTAGTGCAAAGAAAATGAGTTTTCATTGTCACGAGTTGTGGAGGGAAGGAAAACGTGTTCATGTGAGGACTGTGGAGTTAATCGATTTTTTCGAATATCTCTTTTGTCTTTCAACGATGCTGGTAACCACGTGCTGGCTCACGGAAGCGACAAAATCCTTGGGGTTGGAGAGGGTTGACGAGCCAGTGTTCGTTGTCTGTGGCAGCTGACAACGACAGGTAAGAGGTTCCACGCCGATCGATTAGGCGGACTTTAACAACTGGCTTGTGAATTGAATCCCGCAGACAATTATAAAATATGAAAATAGGAGATTCAAGAAGAAATTCATGTAAAGAGACACTTGGAATCTGGAACCTACATCATATATTACTTCCTTCTAATTCTTTCTGTGCTGTAGATTTTCAATTCTAGGTATAGATCCCTACACCTGAAGTATTCTTCAAACCAGCTGACCCAATTCCGTTCGAACTCTTTCACCTACTTCTTCACCTATCTTTGTTAAACTAGTCAAATGTAACGTACCTTCCTTTATTTCAGCTATCCTTGCTTTAATTTCCATCTCTTCTTCTCAATATTCCACATTTCGATTTTCTATATTTCTATTTCTATTAAATATTTCTATATTTCTCAAATATAAGTGAGCATCGATAGTAACTTCCCGGAGGCTTTTTTCCCCTATAAATTCATTGATTCGAACGAAAAAAGTGGAACTAAAAATGTTCAGGAAATATCTAAATGAATTTGAATTGTATTTTTAGTAATGAATATAGAGAGGTTTCGATTTATTGGGTTTTGACCCTGAAAGCGTGAAACACGATCCGATGATAACTCTGGACTTCGTTCAGTTATTCCACCTTGTTTCAACTCGGCAGTTATGTCGGGCTTTAATGGTAAAAAATATCCCTGGATCAATTCCTCTTTCCTCTGATATTCTGCTATATTGGCACTCTCCCAAAAAGTGTAAATTTTTAGCAGCTGTAGTCTTAATGGATGCTGGCAAAATCCGTATCTTTCACTGATACTCAAAAATGATACTTTAAAGCATTTCTCGTTCACGTGGCTCTACTTGCTTTAAAAATACAAATATACACCATTCAATTTAAAAAAAAATGTATTCGAAAATCGAGATCTATTATGCATTATTGATATTAAATTAAAAATGTTATTTAATTTCGTGAAACAAGAATGAGAATTAATTTGTAAAATGCTTCTTTACCAAATCTAAAATCATAATTCTGATATATTAATCAATATTAATACGAATTTGAACTTTTGAGTAAACAAAGAAGATTAAAAAGTAAGAATACATTTTTGTGTTCTCCATTTGACAAAATATCACAATCCTGCCTCTTTAATTGTGCACGTAAAAACTCCAGAAATGAGAAAAAGTTTCGAGAACTAATTTACGTCATAGAAACGTTATCAAAGCCACAGCGAAACAAATTTAATGGGAACTCTCTTCCGAATTGAAGTGCACCACAACCACGATGATTACAAGAACGACGAGGATAGAAAACCACTGAGCATCTCAACAACTCTGTCACGTAATCGGTCAAATCGATAATCTTTTGCTATATCAGTTGAGTTCAAAACTCCAACAGACGTTCAAAATAATTGTTTTCTCACATCGAAAATAATTATATGAGAATGATAAAGACATAAGCCATTATTGATATGATTTTCATGATTTAAATTCAGTGTGCAATGCACAATAATTTTTTTATACGAACCTACTTTTCAGAAAAGATAGATAAATATTTTATACTAATAAGTACTAATTCTTTTATTAATTACTAGCAACTATGATCCGCGCGATTAATTTCATGTTTTTGCAATTCTTTTGCTAAAAAAGTTCAGAAGATTCAATAAAATAAATTTAAATAAATTTTATAATAATATAAATAATCAGAAATTAATAAATTTATTTAAACAATTTTAAATAAAAGGATCTTAAAATGTTTTGAGGAATTTCAGAAGTATACACAATAATTGAGAATTTTTAATTTTTGAAATATAAAAATTTGTCATTCCTTGTCTAATTTCAGGAATTTTCATAAGTTTCATAAAATTCCTTAAAATTCCTTTACCTTTTTTCAAAATCCGGTGAAAATCCTTTAAATTTCGTAAAATTATCTAATATTCCTTGATATTCTTTAAAATTTCTCAAAGTCGCATAAAGTCTCATTAAATCTCTTAAAATACTGGAAAATTCAATGATATTTGTGAAAACCTCTTGAAATCACTTAAAAGTTCTTAAAATTACTTAATATTCTATAAAATATCGTAAAATATCTTAAAATTACTGAAAATTCTACAAAGTTAAATCAAATTCTTTAAAATTATTTAAAACCTAATGAAATCACACAAAATTCCTCCCAATCCAATGTATTCTCGTAAAATCCCTTGAAAATCTTTAACACCTTAAAATAACTGAATATCCCATAAAATATCTCAAAATATCTTACAAGTAGTTAAAATTCCATGAAATTCCAAAAATCCCTTGAATCTCTTAAAAGTCTTTTTAATTATTTAATATTTCATAAAATATATTAAAATCTTATTAAATCTCTTAAAATTCATAAAAATCCACTGAAACTTCGTAAAATCACCTGAATTATTTCAGTCTTTGAAATTACTTATTATCCCATAAAAAATCGTTAACTCCTTTAAAATTACTTAATACCCCATAAAATATCATATAATCCTTTAAAATTACTTAATATCCCATAAAATATTGCAAAATACCTTACAGGTAGTTTAAATTCAATGAAAGTCTATAGAATCCCTCGAATCTGTTCAAAATCTTCAAAATTATTTAATATTTTATACAATATCTTTAAATTCTTGGAAATTCTTAGAAATAGAATATAATCTTAGCAAATCCTTTAAAATTTCTGGAAATACGTATCCTTGAAATTACTTATAAAATCTCTTAAAGACGCTTGAAATTACTTAGAATCTCCCAAAATATCATAAAATTACTGAAAATTCCATGAAATCTTATGAAATTCTTTCAAATTCTTGAAAATCCAATTTAAATCCATTTAATATTCCTTAATATTCCTTAAAATTCCACAACCTATCATTATATCCCTCAAAATTACTTCTCACCTTATGAACGAGAAAATTGAAAGAACAATGAAAAATAAATTGTTTAATTGTCGAGCTTAAAATATTAAATCTCTAAAAACAGCTAAATAATCCAGATTGATTTTAATTTTACATAGTATAGAATACTTTGTCTTAATTTATAAATTTACATTTTTCAATTCTAGTACTGTGAAGTTAGTTCTGTTCAAATTTTCAGATTTTTTGAAAAACAATTCAAATTCTTCTCTGCTAGTAGAGAGATTCTCCTTTTCTCCTTTCGTAGGCGATTCACAGCCAATTTCTATCTAGTCCAATCCAATACGTATAATAATAAATGAAAAATTGGTTACTTTGAAAAATTCAAGAAAAATGTTTTCTGTGAATTCAGTAAAATAAATATTAAAAGAAACTGATATAAGAGTGAACAAGTGGCCATTTGTCCAAGGAGGGCAGGAGGCCAAGAATCGAAAGAAATGTTGTCGGCAGATGTTGGGAGAACAATGCAGATGCCATCACATAATTCATAGCCTCTGATTCGCTGCACAGTTTGTACTTCTTACAAGCATCTTCCTCCAATTCTGATAAGAGGAAATCTGAATAGCTCTCCGAGAACAAAAGCAGTCTCTTCTTTTGCATCCTCAAGAAATAATGACTCTGAAGTGTCTTTTTTCACACACATATTTCCATTTGTGCCTTACTGCAAATTCACCTATTATAAAGTATATGTAAACCTTCTGATCGAACAAGTTTCCCAGAGAAACGAGTAAGCATACATAACAATTTCGAAAAACGAACAAGTGTGCCAAGAAGAAGAAAGAATTTCTCAGAAGAATAAATAGAATTCAATTTACAAGAATCCATTTTAAATTTGAGAAACTGGTTTATATCACAATTCGTATCCAATAGTATATTCTAAAACCATTTGGTTGTGTTCCCCGAGATTTCAAGAGATTTTATAAGATTTCTGAAATTATAAATGAATTTTAAGAGATGTCTTGGTATTATAATGCATTTTAAGGAATTTTAAAGGATTTCAAGAGATTTTTAGGATCTTTAAAAAATATCCTGAAATTTAAAAAAAAATTTAAATGAACTTTTTAAATTTTTTAATTTATAAGGTTTTCAAACTTTTTATATTAAATTTTCTTTTAAATATTTATACTCATTTTTATCAATCTTCTTTTAAACATTTTAAATAACTAGAAACTTTGGTTAAATTCCTTGAAATCTTCTAAATTCCTCTTAAATCCTTAAAAAAATTATAAATTCTCTAGAATCCTTAATATATTCCTAGAAGCATTTAAAGCATCTTGAAATTGTTAAAATTATTTCGAAATCCCTTGGAATTCATTAAAATTACTTGAAAGATCTTGAAATCAGTTGAAATTCCTTGAAATTCCTTGAAATTCAAATTCCTTTAATTCCTTGAATTCGCTTCAAATTTCTTCAGATTACTTTCCTTTAAATGGTTCGAAATCTGTTGAATATTTTTTGAAAACTTTTGAATTCCTTTGCAATTCTTTAAAATGCATTATACATACACTTGAAATTTCTTGAAATCTCTTAAAAATCATTTAGAATTTCATGAAACTGCCACTCTTAAAAGTATGTCTCGAAATTTAGTAAAATTGATAAAAATGTCTGAAAAATTTTTTTGATAACTCTTTTGTACTCTCTTTATTAAAATCCACTAGTCACTAAAATAAAATAAAATCTTTCATAATTCTTTAAAAAAATTTTAATTCTCTTAAAATCTTTTTTATTCCAATTCCTAAAATTCTTTAGAACCCTTTTTAAAATCGAATGAATTTTCATAAAATTTCCTATACGATATCCTTGAAAATATTTCAGGATCTTTGAAAATCTTGTAAAATTCCTTGAAATCTCTTAAAATCTCAAAAAACTCTAGATAAATTTTTGCTAGTAAATAAAAATAAGTCTGAAGAATTTGTTTTGACATTCCTAATCCAGTAAATGTAAAAAAAAAACAATGAAATAAAAGAAATTCGTGAAACTTGAACCCAATTCTAAAACCGAAATAAAACAAATATTATACAAGAGAGAGTATTACTCGCCCTTAAACTTCTTCTTATCCTTAACTTTTAAACTGAACAAAATATTTCCCCGTATCTTCAAAATTACACTTTGGGACAATAATTATGAGAGATAAAAATGTCAATTTATCATCGCAGAAAGTTTATTCACAGTCCGGGGCTATCCGACTCCCCAAATATTCATGTAAATTAATAAAATGAAATGATATAGAAAAAAGCAAATATGACAAAAAAATAACAAAAATATGACAAGTAGAACTAGCTTATCTATTTTTCCACTTGATTTTTAATAGTCCTCATTACATTCCACGTGCCTCAGTACAAGGAAACATCTGAAAACCTGCAGATCTCGAATTCAAAGAGATTCATGCGAAACTTTTCACACGAACGCCTCATATTTGTAAACTTTACTATCGTTACATTTGTATACTTGTACAAAGCGAAAAAAGAAAGAAGAGAAGGAAAAAAATGTGACGTAACGGTTGAAGAACAAAGTGTTAGGTGCCTATTGGAATGGTGCTAGGGGTGGAGCCGTTGTTCGTGTGTCGTGTCGGGTGCCGAGGGGTTGCAAAGCAATGCCCTCAGTCACTGTGACCTGGTTACCTAGCCCATATCTGTGCCTCCCCTCCCCTTCCCACCCTCCCTCCACCAACAGCAGCCAGCAGCCCCTCGAGTCGAGCCATCTAGCTACCCCCTTCAAGTTTTCCGCATGCAGCCTACAATACAGCTGCAAAGGCGATTATCAATGCCACCTCCTCCTACCCACTTATTCCCTCTCCCTATTTCAACCCTTTCCCTAGTCATATTTCCCATTTCCCCCCAGAAAAACCCCCTCTTTATCACAATTCACCCCCTCGTTCTTCTGGAATTTCGGATGCTCATTCTCTTTTTTCTATATGTCTTGTGCAAACTTGAAATATTTAGGTGGAATTCGATTCCTGTTCAGTAATGTTTAAATGTCACTAATTTGAGCTTAAATGATGATAAATTGGTAATTAATTAGCGGCAGGAGACTAGAGGCTTTTTATCGAAAGATAAGGGAATTCTAGGGTGTTTTACTATTATTATTATCCTATCTTAAAAAAGTGGTGTCACGAAACATCTCGAAAATTTTGCATACATTGTTGTTGCAAATCTGATTGTTTTTTGAATGACTTGAAGTTGAAAGAAGAAAAAAGAACTAATGGTGCAAAAAAAAATGTCAGGAAAACTTCGAAATACATTAAAATTCGTTAAAATTTCTTTAAACTGCCAAAAACCTATTGAAATCGTAGTTAATACTCGTAAAAAGCTCTTCAGAACATAATGTACATTAAATCTTTACGAATTTTAAGGCATTTTAAAGAATTTTAAAAAGATTTTTAAAATCTTAAGAAATTTTGATTTTTTAAGGAATTTTAATGTTTATTATATAAATATTTTCGAAGAATTTTAAAGGATTTTAAAAGTCTTGTAAGAATTTTCAGTAATTTTAAAAGATATTAAGAGGTTTCTATGAATTTAAAGGGATGACAAGAGATATGTATAATATTTCAAAGATTTAGTGGAATTTACCAGAAAAAATTTTCTTAAAACTTGTAAGAATTTTAAAACATTTTAATTTTTAAAAGTAATTTTCAAGAATTTAAAAGCTTTTCATGTAATTTTAAAGGATTTTAAGAGGTTTTTAGGAATTTTAAGTGATTACAAGAGATTTGTATAATATTTAAAAGATTTAGTTGAATTTTAAAAGGACTTCATGAAATTTTTAAAGCTTTTTAAAGAAGTTTAGGGAATTCAAAGAATTTTAAGCAATTTTAAAGTTCCTCGTGGATTTTTAAAAAATTTCACAAATTTTTTATGATTTTCTGAATTTGAATCAACAAGCTTTCATTCATTTTTTAATACTTGAAGTTGTAAGAAATTAAATAAATAATCGCACGCGGAGCGCACGTGTTGGTCTGCTAGTATCTTAAAAAAGTGATGTTACCAATATATCGAACACATTGTTGTCGTCAGACACCTGATTGGTTTAAAGACTGCGTGAATTTTGTAAATGTATCGAATTTGAAAACAATCTTCAGAATATTTTCGTTTTCAAAAACATTCTGAAGACAGAGAATACGAATTTTAGAAAATTTATTGAAATTTTAGAAATATTAAAGGATTTCGCGGAATTTCAAGAGATTTCATCAAATTTATTCTGATTTTCACAAATTTTAAGGGATATTAAATATTTTTAAAGACTTTTAAGAGATTTTAAGGGATTTTACGAAATTTCATTGGATTTTTAGCAATTTTAAGAGATCATGGGATTTTGAGAAATCTTAAAAGATTTAACGCTTATTTTGTGGAATTTTAAGTAATTTTAAAAACTTTTAAGGTATTTGAAGGGATTTCACAAAATTTTATTGGATTTTTAGATATTTGAGGGTTTTAATGGGCTTTTGATAAATTTTAAGGAATATCAAGTATTTTTACGAAGTTTAAAGGAATTTCATGACATTCCATGGCATTTAAATAATTTTAGGAATTTTTAAAGGACTTGAAGGTATTTTATAAAGTTTAATTTGATTTTCAGGTATTTTAAAGAATTTAATGTGATTTCCGAAAATTTTAAGGGGTTTTAGGGGATTTTCAATAATTTAAAAGTATTTTATAATATTTTATTTGATTTTCAGGAACTTTAAGGACTTTTAAAGGATTCAAGGGATTTTGAGTAAATTTTACGAAATTTCATTAGATTTAATTAGATTTGAAACTTGGAATAATGTTAAAGAATTTAAAAGATTTTCACGAAATTTATTGGAATTTGTAGAAATTTTTAAGGGAATTGCCGAGATTTTATGGGATTCTAATTAATTTTAAGCAATTTGACAATATTTTATGGGATTTTACGTTATTTTATGGAATATTAAGTAATTTTATGGACTTTTGAAAAATTCAAGGAATTTTGCAAAATTTCATTGGATTTTTAGGAATGTTTAGAGTTTTAATGTGATTTTATGCAATCTTAGAAGATTTAACGATAAATATATTAATTTTTCCAATCCCACTCTTCTTGGGGAAAAATAATGAGATTTTAAAGGATTATAAAATTGTTTTAAGGAATTTGACTATATATTTTGTGAAATTTTAAGTGATTTGAGAAACTTTTAGACATTTTACGAAATTTCATGGGATAATAAAGACATGTTAAGGAATTTTATGAAACTCATGAAGATTTCTGAAATTAGATAAAGAATCACAAGATTTTATATTTCAAGAATTAAAAATTCTCAATTATTTTTTTCTACTAGCAAAAGATGTGTGCAAAAACGAGAAATTAATCCCTTATCATAAATAAAATGAAAGACAATATATATTATTATATATTGAATTAATGCCAGAGAATCTCAATGAAATTATATAATCGTCTGCAGATATCACATCTCATTACTTTTTTCTTGACGACTTACAATAAATTCGCCTCTTTTATTGTAAATTTGTATTTTATTGTAATTTCGTATGTTTTTATAGGTCACGGATAGCAGTAGCGAATTTACTGGAAAACTTGTTAATGTCATAATGAAGTTATGATAAAAAAAGTTGTAACTCTAACGTAACTTACAATTAATTGCAATTTTTCAGTATTTAGCATATTACGATAATTTATCGCATGTCTGACCATAATTATTCCAAGTAAAATAAATTGCATGTTTTGCCCTTATGTCTGACTATTGGAGAATGGTTTCTAGTTAGAGTTTCAAGGCATAAGAAATATCTGCACAAAAACTGAAAAATTTGAATATTATTATCCACAAATTTGAATTGTATACTTTTAGAGTCAATTTTGTATTGAATGTATTAAAAAGTATGCTGCGAAGTTACTTGAGTTTCATGTGGAGTTAAATTCGAATTTAAATAGCCGTAAGCACCTTCTCGAGGCAATTAAGATCCGATAACTACTAGCTTGCTTATAATTGCATGTCCTTTTATTATTCATTCCCGCTTTCTTTTCCTCTCACTGTCGAGTTCTCTGCTAATGAGAAAACAGGAAAGAAAAGAAAAGAAAAGAAAAGAAAAGGGAGAGATTATGAAGGGAAGAATGAAAAATTATGAAAATTTGAATAATTGAATAAAAAAAAAAATTGTTAAATGTAGCGCAAATTTGTATGAATGTATCGAATTTGAAAACTAGCTTCAGATTATTTTCTTTGTCAAAACGATTACTAATAAAAAGATTATATAAAGATAGAAAAAATAATTTAAAGTGGTAAATAGTATATTACATACCTTGGCCAGTAAAATAAGAAATGTCTCAGATCTTTTGTCGGCTTCGCCTCGGTCGACAATTACATGTGATCTGAGACTTTCTTTTTTACCGGCCAAGGTGTGTATACTATTTTTATTTGAAAAGTAAATTATTAATGAAGCAAAAGCATATTTTGAAATATATACCTGAGGTTAATAAATATTATTTGAGAAATTAAATAGACTACTTCTTATAATTATAGTAATTTTATGAAATTTCAGAAAATTTTAAGAGATTTCTAGACGTTTTACGTTTCAGTGGATTTTAACGTATTTTAAAAGATTTTATAGAATCTTGAATTAAATTAAGGAATTTAAAAGGATTTCCAGAAATTTTTAAGGATTTGATGAGATTATATTGAAATTGCAAGAATTTTAAAGAATTTAACGAAACTTCACGGAATTTTAAGAGATATAATAAGACTTCATGAGATTTTGAGTAATTTTAAATAATTTTAATTAATTTTAAGTAATTTTAACAAATATTATTTGTAAGATATTTTACTATATATTTTATGGGATATTAAGTTATTTTAAGGACTTAAAGGATTTCATGCAATTTTACAATATTTCATTGGATATTTAGTAATTTTAAGGAATTTAAGTGGTTTCTACAAGATTTCACGACATTTCATGGGATTTTAAATACATGTAAGATATTTTATCGGATATTAACTTATTTTGAGAACTTTCAACGGATTTTACGAGATTTAATGACATTTCATGAGATTTTTAATTATTTTAAGGGATTTTAGGATATTTTCTAGGATATTTAGTTATTTTAAGGAATCCAAGGGATTTTACGAAATTTCATGGAATATTTAATACTTTAAAAGACTTTTACGGAATTCAAAGGATTTTACGAAATTTCCGTGGATTTGAGTAATTTTAAGGAATATCAATTGAATTTACACGAAAATTAAATAAATTTCACGAAATTCGTTTAATTCTTCGTTTTTTTTTGAATTAATAATAATTTTGAGCCTCAATTTTTTATAGAGGATCCAAAATCCCTTAAAATTCTCAGAAATCTCCTAAAATATCACAAAATTCCTAAAAACTCCATAAAATACTTTCAAAATTATTAAAATCTCTTGAATTCTTTTAATATTCCTGAAAATTCTATGACAACATTTAAAATTTTATAAAATCTCTTGAAATCCAAGTTGAAATTCGCAAAATTCTGTAAAAAATTCCTAACAATTTCTTGAAATTTCTTAACATTTAACACTTCTTAATAATTAGAAATTTATCAAATTTTATGAAAATTATGTAAAATCTTTTAAAAATTAAAAAAAAACTCATGAAATCCTTTAAAATTTTACGAGAACCTTATTTGAAATCCTTTTAAATGCTACAAAATATTTTTAAAATCATTTAAGTATGGAAATTCTTTTGAAATCCCTGAATATAATTACTTGACAAACTTAAAATCGTTTAAATTCCATAAAATATTTTAAAACTCATAAAAAAAAAACTCTTGAAATCTCTTCAAATTCGTGAAAAACTCTTAAAATTCTTAAAATTAAGAAACTTTTTGAAGTGCTTTAAATTCTATTATAAGATTTAAAATCTCTTTAGGTCCTTTAAAATCCATGAAAATTATTAGAAATCTCATTAAATTTCATGAAATCCTTAAAATTCTAGTAAATCTTTTAAAAATCATAAATCATAATAAATAATAAATCATAATCAGACATTAAAAATCTCATAAAATTTCAGAAAATTCTTTAAAAAACCCATAAAATATTTTTAAAATGATTAAAATCTCTTGAATATTCTTTAAATTCTTTAGATTCCCTTAAAATTCTATGAATTATTCTATGAATAATTGAAATCTCATTTAATTCCACAAAATCTTTTAAGAATCACAAAACTCTTTAAAATTCGCATAAAATTCCTCGTAAATTTCACGAAAACATGAAAAATCGCTTAAAATTCAAACACACAATTCAAAAACCGGAATATCTAATCGGAGCGCTATCTTTTGGATTTACTTGAATACACTGCTGAAGCTACATAAATACTTGCGAAACAAATGACGAATCTATTTGCAATTTTGCAACCAAATCAACGACATAGTCAGATTATTTATTCTAATCAATTCTAATTTATATGATCGAGTCAGATCGAGTCAATACTGATTAATTGAAGGCTGAAAAGATTTTCTACGAAAACTGAAAAGGTATATTTGGAATAATTGAAAAATATTGTTAATTTATTACAAGGCGATTTTTCAGTGTAGAATATTTTGAAAAGATATCGAATTTGTTCAACATAATCACATTTTTCAGTGAAATATTTATTATAATAGATTTTTTCTATAAGTGTTAGTGCAATGAAATTAAATGCAATAAACTTTAATGCAAGACCTTTTGGAAAATCTATCCTAAGGCCATTCATGAATTTTTTAATGTGATTTTCAGCAAAAATGGCTGACGATGCAGGTCCCGCAGGTGACATCGCGCACGTACAAAATGATACAATCTACTTTTGTGAAGTCGGCGGTTTGAGGTCGTACACAGAACCAACAACATTTGCCCCAACCAGAATACAACGAATTAGAGAGAGAACGGATAGTAATCGGTACGATGTAATCTTCCAGATTAAGAAAAGTCCTGAATTTCATGAAATATATATTGATCTTATTAACACATCAATAGTAAAGATATCTAAAATACAAATTTCTACTCGCATTTCTGGCAATAGAGACACCCAGGATTTGTGTGAAAAAACTGTAACACCAAGAATAAAAAAAAACGGTGCGATTCATATGAAAATCATTCAAATACCGAAACTGATATTCGAGTCTTATTTAAAAAATGATAAACTGAGAATTATAGTTGCTTTAAAAGTGTCCTAGAGTCGTTCCAACTAAACCCTATGAATGTGTTGAAAATCATCTAATTAATGAATTGTTTGTCGCCAGTTCTTGAAATAAAATTATAATGAAATACTGTGTTAATGAAACGTTTATGAGTTGAAATAAATTGATAAATTGATTGTGCAAAAAGTATATTGATTTCTGTAGCATATTCCATAAAATGGGAAACTAACAATGATGTCTCTATAATCTCAATAGCAGTATTTGTGCTATTATTTCACTATTTAACCATTTTTTCATTGAATCCTCCTTCAGTAAATTACCTTGTAGCGATAAAAAATAAAAAATCGATGAAATTCTGATAAAGAAAGTAAGCCATAATAAAATTATTATCATATTGTTTGAAAAGATTGGACTTTGGAAACAAACCGTTGTTGTTTAAATCGAGATTTCGAATTAAAGAAATACTAGGGCAAATTATATGGGTAATAATAAGGCGTTTGGCTATTAAGTTGTGCAATCCATTTTTAATGTAATCAAGGTGACTTTTAATGTAATCAATCATACAATTCAAAAACCGGAATACCTTATTGGAGCGCTATCTATTGGATTTACTTGAATACACTGCGGAAGCTACATACATACTTGCGAAACAAATGACGAATCTATTTGCAATTTTGCAACCGAATCAACAATATAGTCAGATTGTTTATTCTAATCAATTCTAATTTATATGATCGAGTCAGATCGAGTCAATACTGATTAATTGAAGGCTGAAAAGATTTTCTACGAAAACTGAAAAGGTATATTTGGAATAATTGAAAAATATTGTTAATTTATTACAAGGCGATTTTTCAGTGTAGAATATTTTGAAAAGATATCGAATTTGTTCAACATAATCACATTTTTCAGTGAAATATTTATTATAATAGGTTTTTTCTATAAGTGTTAGTGCAATGAAATTAGTTGCAATAAACTTTAATGCAAGACCTTTTGGAAAATCTATCCTAAGGCCATTCATGAATTTTTTAAAGTGATTTTCAGAAAAATGTCTGACGGCCCAAGTCGCCTCGCGCCCATAGAATATGAGGAAATTGTCGAGAAAATCTACTATTGTGAAGTCGACGGTTTGAAGTCGTACACAGAACCAACACAATTTGTTCCATGCGAAATTCGACGAATTAGGAAGAGATTTTATAGAAGTCGTTTCGAGGCAATCTTCGAGATTAAGAAAGGTCCTGAATTTCATGAAATATATATGGATTTTATTAACAAAGCAATAGAAAATATATCTAAATTAGAAGTTTCTACTATCATTTTTGGCGATGAAGACACCGAGGATTTGCGTCAAAATAGTGTAGCATATCATATAAAAAAGGACGCCTCGATTAATATACTCATCATTCGAATACCGAAACTTATATTTGATTCTTATTTAGAAGATGATAAACTGGGAATGGAGGTTTCTTTGAAAGCGTTCCAGCTCCACGAAATCCCTTGAATGTGTCGTAAATCATCGAATCGACGAATTTTTTATCGCCAGTTCTTAAAATGAAATTATAATTAAATACAGTGACTAATAAAACGTTTATGGGTTCAGATAAATTGATAAATTATGGCTGTATAACTTAAAAAATGATTTAATAAATAAATTGTATAAATTGATAAATGATGTCTGTGTGAAATACTATGGCAAATTATATGCAATTTTAATTATATCCATTTTAATTAGATCCATTTTTAATGTAATCAAGGTGATTCGAAGTGAGTCAATAATTTTATTATTTTTAGTTTAAAATGGTATAATTTGTTAAATATTAATGGATAAAAATCTAAAAGCTTTAATTATATTCAAATGTGAAAGTGTGAAATTTGGAAAAGAATATATAAAATCTTGTGGTAGACAGGTTTGGGTGAGAGATAAACAAACGAAATATAAATAGTAGATAATTATTATTATAATCGAAACTTGACACGAAAGTCAATAATTGAAAATGGCATTAATAATAAAAGATTAGCCAATGGCCATTTGAACGACGTTACCAAAAGTTTTTACGAAATTTCAGTGGATTTGAGTATTTTTAAGGAATATCATTTGAATTTGCACGAAAATTAAAGAAATTTCACGAAATTCGTTCAAATCTTCGTGTTTTTGAATTAATAATAATTTTGAGCCTCAATTTTTTATAGAGGATCCAAAATCCTATCTGAAAACCTTTCAAGCCTCTTAAAATTCGTTAAGATTTCTTAAAACTCCCAGAAACTCCATGAAATCCTTAAAATTCTAGAAAATCCTTTAAAAATCAGAAAATCCCTTTCAATTATTACAAATCTCATAAAATTTCATGAAATTCTTAAAAATTCCATAAAATACTTTTTAAATTATTAAAATCTCCGGAAATTTGCAAAAATCTGTAAAAAATTCCTAACTACTTCTTGAAATTTCTTAACATTTAACATCTCTTAAAATTCCTTAGAAATTTATCAAATCTTATGAAAATTATACAAAATATTTTTAAAATCATTTAATTATAGAAATTATTTTGAAATCTCTGAATATAATTACTTGACAAACTTAAAATTCTTTAACTTCCGTAAAATATTTTAAAACTCATAAAAAACTCTTGAAATCTCTTCAAATTCGTGAAAAACTCTTTCAATTCTTAAAATTAAGAAGCTTTTTGAAGTGCTTTAAATTCTATAATAAGATTTAAAATCTCTTTAGGTCCTTTAAAATCCATGAAAATTATTAGAAATCTCATAAAATTTCTCAAAATTCTTAAAAATTCCATAAAATATCATAATATTTGCTAATAAGAAAGTATATGAAAAAGAGGGGGCAATAAGAGATTAGATTGATATCGAGCACGAATAAGGGAGTGTTCCAATTAGTACAAAATCATTTTCTACAAGATCGGATCCGTTGGACTCTTTCGTATTCTGATCCAAACGAGTACTTCGATTGGGTGTCACGCTCGATGCGATCCGATAAAAGCAGCGAATAGCCTTCTCACCGAGAACGATAAAATTTTATTACTCGGCCTGTGTATTCCTTGGAAAATGAGTACATTTACTCCAAGTCAGGAAGTATCTATTGAGACGCGATTTATGATTTCGTGGAAAGCATTCAAGAGCCAATCTCCTTCGCGCTGATTAAAATTTATATTTCATACCTACAAAGTAGGAAATACGCTTCGATTTGCTCTTTATGGGTCTTGAAATTTTAATTGGGGAAATGATATCTAGTTGTGCAGACAATCTGCAAAAGGTCGCAAAGTCCAAGAAAACAAATCCTTGGTACAAATAATGAAATAATAAATAATTTAATCAATAATTTGATCTAAAACCGAGAAGCATATAATAATTGCTTTAAATCCTTCCTGAACTTCGAAATAACTATATTCAAAGAAAATTATTTTAGCTGTTGTAAACAACATTGTAGAATTATGTAAAGCAAAAGTTACTCGATTATTCAATTAATTAAACCCTTTCGGCTTTCACTCGTACTCGTAGTCGGATTAATTTTCTGATCTAATTTCCTACCTAAATTAGTTATTAACTGGCTTTATATCAACAAGTACTCGGTGACAAAATGCTACTTCAGGAACCAATTCCTCTATTTAAAATCAGTTTAAAATCTGATAGTTTAAGATCTCAGGATTAATTTTATGTTTTTTAATAATATTATTTTTAGGATCTGCAGTAGACTCGAAATGCACAGATTGAGTTAAAGGTCTTTTAATAAATTAATGCAGATTACGGATTAAAAATTTAGTAGCGATTTCTCTTCATTTGTTCGAGATCATTTAGTATTCTCTCTAAAATTAAATCTCCAAGTTTTGAAATTTCATTGGAAAAACTTAATGCATTATTTAAAAAATTTTACTGATTTTAGAAACGGCGCTAAATATGATATAAAGTCTGCTTGGGTAGATTTATAAATAATTTTATGATTCAACAATTTTTGGCTTAAAATTTCAGTGAGAATATCTCAAAAATGACAATAAAATTATATGAATAGAGGTCGGCATAGAATTAATTGTATTGTTTTAAATAAGTCCATTTAATGTCAGAAGAAGCTCAAAATTTTTTTATCCATTTAACCCTCTAGATTCACCCTCAAAATCAACCCCTAAGTATTTAAAAAAATAATTAAAAATCTCCAAATTTCGAGAACTAAAATTTTATCGTTCCAAATGATCCATTTAAGATTCAAAAAAAGCCCAAAATGTTTCATACACCTAGCCCCATAAGTTTACCCTCAAAATCAACCCCTAAGTATAAAAAAAATCATTAGAAACATCTAAACATCGAACCCGAAAATTTTATCGTTATAAATTGGTCTATTTAATGTCCAACGAAGCCCAAAACAGTTTCATCCACCGAACTCCTTAGGTTCACCCTTAAAGTAAACCCCTAAGTGGAAAACAATTATTGTAATTCGCCTAACTTCGAGATCTAAAATTCTATCGTCCCAAATGGGTCCGTTTAAGGTTTCAAGAAGCCAAAAATAATCTTATGCACCTAACCCCCTAGGTTCACCCTGAAAATCAATCCCTAAGCACAAAAAAATCATTAAAAATCCCCAAACTTCCAGACCAAAAATTTTAACATTTCAAATGAATTAATATAATATAAAACGAAGCCAAAAACAGTTTCATCCATTTAACTCTTTAAATTCACCCTCAAAATCAACTCCTAAGTACAATGAAAATCATTAAAAATCTTCAAACTTCATGAATTTTTTACGTTATTAATTACAGCTGCTCTTAGTGTTACAAAAAACTATTTTCTTCCTTTTATATTTATAAAAAATATAAAATTATTAATGCATTTTAGTAATTTTCCTATCATACAATTTAAAAACCGGAATACTTGATCGGAGCGCCAACTATTAGATCTACTTGAACTACGATACCACTCCGGAAGCTAAATTAACAACTATACTTCATGCACATACACGAGCAAATAGGGCTTGCGAGACAAATTACGAATCTATTTACAATCGAATTACCGTCAGATTCAGATTGTTTATTCTAATTAATTCTAATTTATATCATCGAGTCAGATCGATTCAAATCGAGTCAATACTGATCAATTGAAGGCTGAAAAGATTTTTTACGAAAACTGAAAAGGTATATTTGGAATAATTGAAAAATATTGTTAATTTATTACAAGGCGATTTTTCAGTGTAGAATATTTTGAAAAGATATCGAATTTGTTCAACATAATCACATATTTCAGTGAAATATTTATTGTAATAGGTTTTTTTTTTTTTTTTTTTTTTTTTTTTATAAATGTTAGTGCAATGAAATTAAATGCGATAAACTTTATTGCAAGACATTTTGGAAAATCTATTCTAAAGCCATTCATTAATTTTTTCAATGTGATTTTCAGAAAAATGGCTAGCGGGTTGCCTGGCAAAAGTATCGAAGCTGACCTCAAGAGAGTACAAAATGAGGGAGATTTCATGGGAAACTACTATTTGGAACTAACAGATTTTAAGACGCACGCCGAAGAACGTGAAATAAAAATTGTCCCAATCCGTGATTATATAAATTGGAGAAATCACAGTAATCCGAACATAATAATATCCTTCAGACTTAGGCAATTTCCTGAATATTATGAAGTATGTATGGAATATTTTAACAAATCAGAAAAAGATATATTTAAATTAGCAATTTCTACTTGCATTGTTGGTCGTGAAAACCTCCCTGATTATGTAGAAAACACTGAAGTATCTACCATAAAAAGTCGAACTAGGATTACTGTGTGCACCCTTCAAATACCAAAAACTAAATTCAATTCTTATATAGATAACGATACACTGAAATTAACGATTTCTGTAATAGAGTTAAAGGCTTCTGTCGGCAAGAAAATCCCTACTATAAAAGTGTCATAAATCATCGACTCAACGAATTTTGTATCGCCAGTTTTTAAAATAAAATTATAATTAAATAAAGTGATTAATAAAACGTTTATGAGTTCAGATAAATTGATAAAGTATGTCTGTATAATTTGATAAATGATTTCGTAAATAAATTGCATAAATTGATAAATGATGTCTGTGTAACTTCAATAGCAGTATTTGTCCTACTATTTCAGCATTTAACAATTTTTTAAATGAAACCTCTTTTAGAAAATTACTTTGTATCGATAAATAAGAAAAAATCCATAAAATTTTGATAAAGAAAGTAAGCAATAATAAAATTATCTCATTTTTTTTAAGAGAATGGACTCTGCAAATAAACTCAATAATTTTAATAATTTTTAGTTTAAAATAGTATAAGTCGTTAATTATTAATGGATAAAAATCTACACTGAGAAAAAAATACTCGGAAATCAATAAATATACTTTTGAATCAATAAGTTTCTTCCAAAAGCAGATATTTTATTGATTCAAATGGATTTTTAATAAAACAAGAATTAATCATTTCCACACAATAGTGATATTATACATTTTAAAGTATATACATATGAATCAATAAAATATCTGCTTTTGGAAGAGACTTATTGATTCAAAAGTATATTTATTGATTTCCGAGTATTTTTTTCTCAGTCTAAAAGCTTTAATTATATTCAAATGTGAAAGCGTAAAATTTGAAAAAGAATATATAAAATCTTGTGGTAGACAGGTTTGGGTGAGAGATAAACAAATTAAATATAAATAGAAGATAATAATTTTAGAATCGAAACTTGACATGAAAATCAATAATTGAAAATGGCAATAATAATAAAAGATTAGCCAATGGCCATTTAATCGATTTGAGTATTTTTAAGGAATATCATTTGAATTTGCACGAAAATTAAAGGAATTTTACGAAATTCGTTTTATCGTTCGTTTTTTTGAATTTTCAATAATTCTGAGTCTCAGTTTTTTATAGAGAATCCAAAATCCTATCATAAAACCTTTGAAGACCCTTTAAATTCGTTAAGATTTCTTAAAATTTCCAGAAACTCCATGAAACCCTTAAAATTCTAGAAAATCCTTTTAAAATCAGAAAATCCCTTACAATTATTAGAAAATCACATAAAATTTCACAAACTTCTTAAAAATTCCATAAAATATTTTGAAAATTATTAAAATCTCTTGAATTCTTTTAAAACTTCTATTCGCATTTAATTTCATAAAGTCCTTAAAATTCTATTAAATCTTTTAAAAATCATAAATCATAATAAAAAAAAAAAAACCCATAAAATATTTTTAAAATGATTAATATCTCTTGAATATTCTTTAAATTCTTTAAAATCTCTTAAAATTCCTCGAAACTTCACAAGATTTAAAATCCCTTAAAGTCTATTAAAACACCCAGAAACCTTTTCAAATCCGTAAAAAATCCACGAAAACTTTGGAATCGATTAAAATTCATTGAAAATCTCATGAAATTCCAGAAAATCTTTTTAGAATCAAAAAACTCTTCAAAATTCGCTTAAAATTCCTAAAAATTTCAGGAAAACATCAGAAATCGCTCAAAATTTGGTAGAATCCGTCAAATGCCGAAACTTATAATATTCAATTCATTTAACAATGTTTTCAATGAATCGTTCAGGAAATTATCTTTTAGCGATAAACAATAAAAAATCGATGAAAATTCTGATGAAAGTAAGCAATAATAAAATTATTATCTTATTGTTTGAAGAGAATGGACTTTGTAAACAAACCGTTGTTGTTTAAATCGAGAGATCGAATTAGGGAAATAATATGGCAAATTATATCCATTTTTAATGTAAACAAACATAATAAGCCATTTGAAGCGAGTCAATAATTTTAATAATTTTTAGTTTGAAATAGTACAAGCCGTTAATTATTAATGGATAAAAATCTAAAAGCTTTAATTATATTCAAATGTGAAAGCGTGAAATTTGGAAAAGAATATATAAAATTTCGTGGTAGGCAGATTTGGGTGAAAGATAAACAAACGAAATATAAATAGACGATAATTATTATTAGAATCGAAACTTGAAACGAAAATCAATAATTAAGAATGACTATCGAAACAGCTGTACGCGATGTCAACAATAATAAAAGATTAGCCGATTGTCGTTCTGTAACAGCATTTTCAACTATAAGCTAATATTTATATGCTGATGCAGCTCTTATCCCCTCTGTATCTCGTGAGACGTGCGGGGCCAGGTACCACTGCGAGCGGTCCCACCTCTTTAGTTCTACTTTACATGTGATTAGCGAAACATCTCGTTCTAAGTAATAAACTAGAACATCAATTAATAGTATTTGTGTTATTTTACTTTGGACCCGTTACATTTTCTGGCGATCCTGCCAGGATAGTGTCAAACGATTGAATTTCTACGGAAATTAAAAAAAAAAAATCAAACTGCGCTATCTTGAACGAACCGGGAATCCAAAGAGTGATAGTGATAAATTCACATACTTTAAGTACGAACTCCGATTCGAAATCTACGGATTTCCATCCGTTAAATGGCTAGTAAGTTCTTTTGGTAAAATTTTCAGTCGAATTAAGTAGACGCAATTCTACGTAAACCAAAAGAAACTGAAAACTTGAAATTGAATATTTACATTTTGGGTGCGTCGATCTAGACGGTAAATCCTTGAGTAGGCAATCAGGCGATAAATCTCTGAAAAAGAAGCTACTTCTACAATCACTGATACGTCAGCGACCATGCCCTATCTTCGCGCCAAGCAGTAGAACAACGTCTACGGTCATCGTTCACCCTGGCAAAAGCGACGCTAGGAAAAAGAAGAGCACCAGTAATTAAAGTAAGGAAATACGAGTGTAGTATTTAAGATAGATTTTTGAAAAAAGTTAGGCGTTGGTATACTTCGCGTGCTCGCAAGCTCTGCCACCGACAATAAAAATCATCGAATTACTCCGAATAAACTTTGCATGTACTCCTTGTAGCAGGATTGTGCAAATGAGGAGTTTAAAACAAACTTAATAAAAATCGAAATAACGCGACACATACACCCGTTAAATTCCTTACACAACAAATAAAATAAAAAACAATCCACCTGAAAACCTGGCTTTCTCTAGCTATAGGGATAAGGGACAGGAAAATCTATCTACGACCGACGAAACAGAC
>UCOH01005965.1:0-12013 GCA_900474275.1 Synergus japonicus
TATATATATATATATATATATATATATATCCACTTTTTTATGTTATCTGCTATAGATAATGTTTTATGTTATCCAATTCAAGGAAGTTACCAACGTTTTTGAAGTTACCTAAGATACCGGCAGGAGACAAGGAGATTAATAACAGATACCGTAGAGGGCGCGGAGCTATCAGAGTAATTACTTCGTAGATCGATTCGTCGAAGAGGTTATAAGTAATTCCTTCGTTGCTTCAACTGATTGTGAGTGTTTTTATATCGAGGGGGCTTTAAGCGGCATTGCTTGGCTTATAGGCAAAAGTGGAGCGAGACTGTGCATAAAATCTTTGACCCTAATTATACTGTAACCTTTAACAACTGGTAGAAACAAATATAATAAATTAAAATTTTCTCCAATTCATCATTTACAACGTTCACATATGATTTTTAAATGGATCAAACTAATTTTTCAGAAATTAAGTATCAAGCACAGCAGGTTAGGCAGTATGGAACACGCGGCGGGTAAAGCAGAATGAACCGTGGGGCGTTATGGAACAATTATGTAACGGTACGTTTTTGTCATCCCTCTATCTACGAGTCATGTCTTTCTTATCTTTGCCCTACTGGACACTTCAGTCGAACCAGGATCAATTTTTAAGGGCAAGAAATAATAAGAGTACTATATTTTCCTATAAGTTACATTTTTAAATTAGAAACGAAATGAATTTATCAAATTTTAAATGAAATGAGTGTAAATGTAATTGTGTGAGAGCTCCGTAAGAGTATAAATTATTATTTCAGGATTTAATCCAGGTTAAATACAATAGTGTGAATGATAACGACGGTGTACGTAAGAGAGTGAGCGGACATTGTATACGAAAGAGCGAGCGGATGTCTGTGTATGTTTGATTAAGCGTGTGTGATCTTAAGTCGGTACCTGCACGCATAAGCGAGTGAGAGGGTTAGTGACGTCGCGACGCAAGTTACGTCTCACCGGCGGTCGAGACGGACGCTACCTCCTGAATCCTTCTCTCTCTAAGCAATATGTAGTACGGTACGGATAAGAGAGAAAGAAGAGGAAGATTATGATTTGTCTTCTTTGACTTTTATTCGATGACGTTCCCCAGGTACGATTTAGACAGGAATGCCCCAGGATGGGTTGACTATGAAATCAACACATCCTTTACCTCTAAGGTTGGCCATGGGGGTGCCCGCTGGTCAAACGTAGAGTGGGTCTCTTAGGATGGTATTTTTAGGAGGAGACAGGAGTGAACCAGGATTCGACTAGGTTTTGAGCTGGCGTACTCTCTTCGTCTGTTAACTGGCCATGGGGGTGCCTGCTGGTCAGGTAAAAGATGGTTTCACATTTTTAGGATGGAAAGAATGGATGTTAAGTTTCCCCAGGTTCTCGAAATTATCCTCAGGTTGTCCCAGGATAGGTCGGTGAGAGCCGAGGTATCCTTTATCTGAATGTACGGCTGTAGGGGTGCCTGCCAGTCGCACATCTAGTGGATGTTCCTTGAAGAAGATGTCCAGGTTACATCCCGGTCTTCCTGCTATGGTGGTAACCCGCTAGCAGAGAGACCAGATGAGTTTCACTGAGTGCAGACGGGCTGCTCGTCAGCGAACTAACTCAGCGTCGATTCATTGCTTTTAAGCACTTGTAGTTACGTAATAAGTAGCCGGTGGGTGGTAGGGGAAACCGGCTGATGGAACTCTCGCCCCGCCCGCTCGGTGACGTAATTTGATAGCGATAGAAATACCCGATACAATTAAAATATCAATTTTTAACTGGTGTCTGGCTATATTTTGATGACAGTGATGACAACTGAATGATTAAAGTAGATGTTCCGATCCGCCTCACTTATCTTGTAGCATCTCGGCCTCAACAATAATTTTATTTCCAATCGTTCATTTTATGTGAATATAAAGTTTTGAACGTATATTGAACGATACAAAAAATTATTTTATTTTTTTAAATTTCTTTCGCTAATATTACTTCAGTGACCTCAAAAATACGTTTTATGGAAAAAAATACAACACTTTCTAATTTTAAGTGTGAGAAATAACCATTAACGTACCTTAAGGGGTCATATATTCACTTGTGTTGGCCGAAAAAATCGAAAATTTTTTTATTGCATTTTCTCAAAGTACATTCTTTTAAGATTATTATCTTCAAATTTCATGGAGATCTGAGCACTAGAACCTAAGTTACAGCTGTCAACAGCGCGCTACCTCCCAGTATTCGAATCTTTAAACGCGATTATCTCGGAATGAGATTTTTCAAAAAGGGCCATTGCGGTGTCCACGATTTCTCAAAAACCATGTCACCTATCAATTCAATTTTTTTCAGGCAACTTTTTAACAATATTAACTCATACTTGGACCAAGGAATTCCCATTTGAAAGAAACATTTTTTTGGAACTGAAAAAACTGTATTTTCAGACCCCTAAAAATCGATTTTTTCAGAAAATTCATCAGTATTTATGCAAAAATACTTATTTTGACAAATCCTTCGTCCAAAGGACGAAGGATTTGTTTGATGTTTGAAAAAAGGTGTTTTGGCTCAATGGGCGTAGTGCCTACAAATGTCAATATTTTCCATTAAAATTTGGGATAAAATATCTTCAAACATGTACAAATAGATGCGTAGTGGTTTGTTCTTAAAAAAATTTACCGTCTTTTCCAAAAAAATTCGTGAAAGAACCCTTTTTTCCAATAATAAGTATATATAATAACCCCTTAACGTATGTGCAATTTTAAAGTCGTTAAAATTAACATTTATTCACAAAAAAATTGATCAAACCTTTAACAGTCGTAACCAAAAGAAATTTACATTTAAATCAACACCTGCGATCATCCCCAAAAATCACCCCTTGCGAATAATAAAAAAATCGATAAAATAATCATATAATTAATAACTATATAAAAATTTCTCGACGTTGAAAATTCTCTTTACTAGACTAACGAATAATAGATAGGGTTAGAACCGCCGGAAAGACCACTAAAACCATCTTTAGCGAAATATGACATAAAAATCGAGAAAATAACCCAATAATTAATAACTCTGTTAACATTTTTCGACATGAAAAATTCTCTTTATTAGTCTAACGAATAACTCTCTAAATCTGAATTAGTGAAAAGTAGGTCACTGATTTACATTATTGAAAAATTTTACTCATTGTTAGTCATTTTTGACTAAAACTTCAGTGAAAAGTTGAAAACTTACTAATTGAAATGGTGAAATACAACTAATAATTAGTGAAAATTTTTACTAAAGTAAATTAGTGACCTACTTTTCACTAATGCAGATTTAGAGAGAATACATATGGTTAGAACCGCCGGAATGACACCTAAATATCACCCCTCCCGTGATTAGTGATTGTTTCAGTGGTGAGAAATCACCACAAAAAGGGTAATAAATAATAATGATTCGGGAATCTGAAAACGCAGAAAGTTAGTGTTTATTGTTCTTTATAGAAAAATTATGTTTACAGTACTTATAGTTTATATTAAAATTGTGTTTATAGTATTTTATAGAAAAACTCTTAAAAACTAATGAATACCTTACACTAATAATGATATCCCAGTATTTCACACCTGAAATTTAAAAAGATTTCCATACACCATTTTACACCATAATAAAATTGAGCGGCTTACTTTTAATATTCTACTTTTCTATCAGCTTATGTCCACGATTATCTGTAATCAAAAAATTTATTAAATAAATTCCCTAAAATTACTCTTATTCAGTATATTTAAATTGCTTACAAATCCTTGAACAATTTTGAAATCCCTTGAAATCTTCTATAATCCGCCCAAGTGTGAAATCACATATGGCCCAGAATTGGCCCAGCATCGGCAAAAATTTTGCCAAAACTCGGCTGCCATTACCGCGCCAATGACGAAATGATAACTATGTCCTGCATTTGGCAGGCAAGGCTTGGCTGCCAGTGTTGGCCCGAAGTTAGAAATTACAATAAAAAATAAAAATAATAAATTTTATTAATTAAGAACATGATGTATTCATAGATATACTATAGGTATACTTATAATTAATTGTTATTTGTAAATTTTAACCCTTATATAACAAATCAAATTTCGCACACGCGAGAGGAATCGAACGCACGTCGTATCGAACGGAAGTCAAGAACCTAAACCATTACCTTAACTCATGTTGGTGTCCTAACATTTTTTCCACGATACACTCAACCATACACAAATAATAAATTATTTCAAAATAATATAATTAAAAAAAGTTTTTGCCTTAACAATAAATAAAATATGTATGAATATATTATGATAGAATTATTTTGCTGGTCTCAAAATTTTCTAACAATTAAAAATAAGGGGATTGTATAAATTACTCTTTAAACTAGGTGTGGGTAAGGTTAAATTAATAATTACACTGACCAAAATTTAGCAATAAAAAAAAAAGAAATAGATATATTTTAATAAAAAAACAGGTTGGATTGACAAATAAAATAAACACTCCAAGCCGAAGTTTGCAGAAGACATAATACTCTCGTTATATAAAAAAAGAAACAAAAAAAATGATGTACAATAATGGTCCACCCAACTTAAGGTGACCCCTTTACGTAATTTTGACTCTCGCCTGGAACTTCAGATTTTAATAATTATTATCCACCGGTGCCAGCAAAGATATGTGACAAGTGAAAAACACTCTGTTACAATATATTAGATTTGTCATATTTTTAATTTTTGACTTTTATAAAACGTAAAACCGTAGTCTTTATTGATATAGTAGGATATATTTTATTGACAGAGTACAATTTTTTGGCAAAGTTAATATCTTTCTTAATTAAAATTTTTTTCCGACTTTCGGCTCTTTGATGGTCTGTTACTGAGACAAACTCTGACTTGTTATCTTGCAACATGATTTTCCGGAGTAATAACAACATTCGGCCCAGTAAATTGCCATTGTTGGATCCGACTCTGGCTTTTCTACTTCCGACATGATTTACCGGAGTAATACCAACTTTCGACCCAGTAAAATGCCATTCCTGGGGAATGCCATTCGGGGAAAGCTTGGCAAATTTAAAATACCAGTACTCGGGCCAAAACTGAACCGATTAAAATGCCAATATTGTCCCAAAAATGTTAGCCGATTTTTGGCTGTCTTAATTCGACCAAGTCTGGGTCGCGTGTTCAGCTCCGGCAATTCGCACTTGGGCCCTGGCAACGCTAAAAAAATTCTTAAACTTAAAAATAAAATAATATTAACCGCTTCGGCGTTTTTTTGAATTTCATGGGGTCCAACCACCGGCCTCCTTCGTTTCCGACTCGGAAGTCTTCTTCTTTCCCGATTTTGTAGAGAGCCTTTTCCTTTTTCTTTTCTTTTGTCTCGGTTTTTTTTCACCGCTGTTTCTTCTCCTTATCTATAATTGTAAAATAAATAATATTAATAAATTGGTATAATTAAGAAAAATGTATTCTCAATTAAAATCTAATTCATTAATTTAAATAAATTTAATTTACTTTGGAATCCTTCCCACTTTTCGAGGGATGTAACCTATAATATAGTGGAGATCGGGGGGTTGTGAGACACGGGGGGTCGTGAGACACACTTACAGCTCTGAAATGAAAAGCGTGATATTTACCGGGTGAATGCTAAACTTCTTACTTCTTTTCAATCTCCATTTCCATATGACAAATGTCACATTCATGTGGATTCTTTTTTTATTCACAGATCTTGACTCCAATTGTATGATCGAAAGTTTTGTAGACTATTCACGTTTGCAGTGTTTTCACTTTTTTGTACAAACTAATTACAACAGTGCATGTATACAAAACATTCTTTGGTGAGTAGCCTTTTGATACGCGAAACGATTTCTGCTTAAAAATTCAATTCATCCATAAAGCAGTGTCCAAATTGAAAATATAGGAACTGGGGGGGAGGGTGGTGAGACAATGTTCTTGGGGGGTTATGAGACATGCTGTAATCTATGAACGTAAGAACATACGTATTTTATAGCGGCTGTATATCGTATTTTTTACACAACCTAAAGTTCAATGATATTTTAAATATTTTTATGCTATTTTTAATATTTTTACATTATTTTTTACCTGCATCCATTGTGAATCTGATTAACCTAATATTTTTTTATGCCTGTTGCAGCATTTGACGAAAAAATGTAAACAAACACAGAAAAATAGCAATATCTGTGGAATGCCTTAAAATAATGTGTTTGAAGTGTCGTTGTTTTTATCGATAATCTTTTGGTTGTACGACAGGGGCTATCTGCTCATTTTCTGCAAAAAGAAATTTGTTTGGCTAAAACGGGAATTTATAAAAGTGTGTGACGCGGGTTGAAGGGTGCGGGTGAGCAGTACTTACATTTTGCCAAGTCCCTGTCCAAGCAAAAAAGGCACAAAACTTCACTTCAAAGGTGCTTCACTCACTCAGAAAAATTTTGCGAATTCCACTATGCACTGCAAAACCCGGGCACTTACGAAAATCGTGTAGAAAAATAAGTTTAATAAATCGCGTACTAGACCTATACTAGTTACTTGACTAGTTACTAGAACTGTCAGCTGTTTCTAAAATTTCAACTGATTAATATCTTGTCTCCCGTACCAAAAAAGATATTTAATTCATATTTTTTCTTTCAAACTTCAAATATTTGGTTTAAAGTCTATCTTTATGGTCGAAAATTTAATTATTGTGACATCTAATTATCGAAATGAATTTAAATAAAAATTTTTATTTCTAAAAGATTCGAAATTTAAATTATTAAAGTCTGAAAATTAATATTTTCATTATCATTGATGACCAAAAACTATTCTGTTGAGAATTCATTTTTTTTTATTATAAAGAAAATTTTTAATTCTTGTCAGAGAAAATGGGAGAAGAACAGTTAGTAATTTATTTTTTCTCCAAAATCACACCACTCATTTCTGCTATTAATTTCACTACTTTTTTGGCTTAGGCCTTCATAATTGAGCCCGAACGTGCGCTCCAGCCCGTTGTCAAAAAAGATAATGAGCTGATTCCAATTTTATGACATTTCAAGGGATTTTAATTAACTGTAAGGGATTTGGCCATATTTTGTGGAATTTTAAATAATTTTAAAGGATTTTATGATATTTTATGGTATATCTATCAAGTAATTGCTTCCTCACAGAAGAAGCTTAAATTTAGTTTTCAAAAGAAGTTTTTTTTGAATACGGGGAATATATCTAATATATAATGCTTTAAATTATTTGTACAACGCGAACAAATATTGATAAAATATTTCATAGTTATTCTACTACTTAATATTTAATTTCACAAGTTTTGTTTACTATTATCATTTTCGTAAAATTTATTTTTCGATTATGAGATCTCAAATAATTAAAATTTAAGGAATTAAAAATTCTCAATTGATTTATATATACTTCTGAAATTCCTTAAAAAATGTTAAAATCCTTTGATTTGAAATTGTTTAAAATCCTCTGAATCTTTTTAGCTAAAGCAAAGATATTATTACAGTAGATGCGGTGCTGGTCTAGTTGCCCGTGACAAATGTAGTTAGCGCGACAGTCTAAAAGTAGCAGGCTACCCCGCACTCTTCATCCCCTGATTTAGTTACCCTGTGAAAAATGTAGAGGCGCTAGTGCGAGGACCCCTTGCACTCCTTTACCTGCCAATTGCATCAATCAAATCCCCGCTGCACCCCCGAACCCCTCTGAAAAATGTAAAGACTAATCGTCTTGAATTGAAGATTTACAAATCTTGTCGATTTTGAAAGATTTTTTTTTTCACCTATCAAATCCGAATTGGTACCATAGATTGGTACTCATGTAATACGACAACCCTTTAAACATCAATATTGAAAATTTATTTTTATAGGAGTTATGAAGTGGAAAAGAAAAAGAAAAAAACATTTTTTTCTATAAAGTGGCTGAACCGATTTTGATGAAAAAAATATATGATATGGAGATCAATGAGACAATTTTTAGAAAAAATTGAAATAAATTTCCCACAAATAAAACACTAAAACCTGAGCGGGAAAAGCCGTACCACATGCTCATTTTGTTACGGCATTTAGAAATACAATTTTTTAATAATAAATTTGAAATAATACTAGAAAAATGGTAATTGTTTTCATTTTTGAATGTTATGGCCATAATGCAAAAAACATTTTTGGGTTGGAATTCTACTGGGACATTTATAAACAGATGATACAAAATATTATCATATTCTAAGAACTTCATCATAAAATCAATTACGAAATTTTCATTGAATTCAATGTTTTTATATTTATTTATTATTAATGAATAAATCACAGCTTGGAGACAAACATCTTATACGATAGTTAACAGATTTTTAAATGAAAAAAATGTTTTTTTAAATTGATTTGAAAGTATATATTTATTTAAAACATTTCGAAGATGAGGGGCAATAACCACCAGCCAACAATACAAATGTTTAATAAGAATGTAAAATAAGCTGTGATTGGTTTCTTGTTCAACTAACATAACTTTTAATAATTGTTATACTTAAAGAGATATAAAGATATTTTTGATTATATAAATATTTAATTTATACATAATTATGTAATTCAATTAATTTATAAGAAATACAAACTTTTTTTACTAGTAAATTTGTGGCTTTCTCCCCAAATTCTACATGGAAAAAAATTTATTATATTAAAATATACCAGCAGTAATTTTTAAATTTGTATAATATTGAAAAAAAAAATTTTAAACAAATGGGATTTGTTTAAATAATTAAGAATTAATAAATAAATATTTATAAAATATTCTAATAGATTAGCAGTAATTATTTTATTAAAAAAAATTTCGCAAGCAAAAATTATTTAATCAAATTCAGTTTGTTTAAATAATTGAAAATAAATTAATCATAATGTTAATAAATATTGCACTATACCAATAATGATACTTTTGTTTAAAAAAATGAATTTTAGAAAAAAAATTATTTAAACAAATGTTATTTTTTTATATAATTCAAAATTAATTAACTAATGTTTATAAATATCCCTGAAGACTAATAGAATTAATTTTTTTTTAACCGAGAATAAGGGCGTTGCACTCAAGTGTTAAGCTCAAAATTCCATTCTCCATTTTACTCAACGAAAATGATTGATAAATATTTTTTGCATAAAACGAAGAATTAAAAATCTAATTTCAAAAGTGAATATATTCATTTTACTTAAAAAATATTTGAACTAGATATTTTCTTGCTCTATACGCATAATTCTAGTTAAAAATTGATTAATTTTACAAAGCAAAAAAATTCCAAATTTAATATTTGTTTAGTAAAATGAAGAAATCGAATTTTTAGATTAAAACTTGGTTCCAACACCCATAAACTGCAAATATTTTTATGAAGAATTGATATTTTTCGTTTTAAGGGTAATTGTCAAGGCAAATAAAATAAAAATAGATAATATTAATAAATAATATTACTATTATAATATTAATCAATGTTATAGATAATTCTCACTTGTATTTAATAAATTTTAATACGTATTTTAATAATATATGCCTGTTTGTAATGTTTATTAAGTTTTCAAACTTTCCTAACCTTCAAAACAAAATTTTAAATTCTGATTTACTGAAATCTTCGGAAAACAGTGCTCGACTTCGTAGTTCGGTGAGAGGGCAGCACTTCGATATGACAAAAAAGTGATTACCTATACAGGGTGTCCCACTACCTATACAACAACCAGTAATACGTGATACAGCACAAAAAAAGAAACGGAAAACTCCTGTGGCAAATTTTGATCTGGGCCTTAATTTGGGCACAGTAAAGCTTCAAAGTTGGTCATAATGAACCAATCAGGAGCGAGATTTAGCAACCAATTGTTTCTCACCAACATTCACACTATCTCAATACTTGAAACACAAACAAATGGTTGCTAAATCTCGCTCCTGATTGGTTCATTATGCCCAACTTTGAAGCTTTACTGTGCCCAATTTAAGGCCCAGATTAAAATTTGCCACAGGACTTTTCTGTTTCTTTTTTTGTGCTCTATCACATATTACCGGTAGTTGTATAGGTGGTGGGATATTAAGGATGCCATTTTGGCTCAACGCAGCATCTACTCTAATAATATCTTTGGTTAAAGGTCTATAATTTAAGCCCACTTACTGGGTAATGACTGGCAGTTGCTGCGACCTTCAAATTTAAGGGGGTATTTTAGTCTAGAATTTTGAAAAAATCGATTTCTTTTTTTTTGTGCATATTTTCAAAGATAAGACTTCCAAGAATATATTCTCCGAAGGATTTTGTATAATTTCGATTATTGACAGAGATATAGCCATTTTAGTGACATAGCGAGTAAGTTGGTCCTGCTGCGTATGAGCTTGTTTGCAGTTGTTTCATAATAATCTTTCATATATTGTTTGATGCATTGTATGAGCTTGTTTGCAGTTGCTCCATACATTGCTTTCAATGTAAGGAGCAGGAATCGCCGATTAATGAAATGTGAGTGAAAACTGGCTGCAACTTTGCGCAAATCTTTAAACAGGTTTTTCTAAAAACTACTTTTTCCAACACGTTTGACATGATTTCTCAAGTTCTAATGAACCGATTAACTTGAAATTTGGCGTGGACCTTCTTTATATATCCCTTTATCGTCCGAACTAGGATTATGTAAAAATTTTGTTTTTTAGTATTTTTAAGAAATTTTAAATTTTTAAGAAGAGGGCAAAAAATCAGGTTTTTTCTTCAAACAGTCGCCATTTTGTGAAAATTTTGTTTTTTATTTTTCCCTAGCTCAGATGATAGCGACATTCTCACTGATTAAGAATCTTTTTTTTTCGATCACCAGAAGGGTTGGAATCGTGTCAATACGGACGCACCCTTTTTTCTACCCTTGCCTCTTCATTAGCCTGTAACTTGTTTAATTTACGAATTTTTTTTCTCAATTTTTTTCCGTATTATTGGAATATTAATAAATGTCGAGTAAAACAGTGTATGATAAAAATATATTTAGTTCTCAGGAGCAAGGTGACAATCTGTAGAGATTTTCTTCTTTTTTGGCTCTACAAATTGCGGCAATCTAGTGAAGAGAAAAGATAACGATACTAACATACAATTGTAATTCCGAGAACGAGGAGAGAAGTAAAATACAACTTGCAGTGATTTTTCCATTTGTGTCAAATACGGAGAAAGGACGCCTAATAATAGTCGGATGGCGCCTCCCTGACGCCACTAATTTTGAACCTTTATAAAAGATCAAGGGTAGTTATTACATGCACGCAGGTAGAGGACGAAAATCTAAGAGGGGTTGCTTCAACAAAAGATGCAAATGAAGAGTGTGTTGTGGCGAATATGTTACAAAAGTATTTGGAAATTTTGATTGGAACTTCATGTCAGTGTTGTAATGTGTAGGTAGTTTACACAGATACCTACTTCAATACTCAATAAATAGGATTTCAAAAATATTTTTAAATTATTTAATAAAATACTGATCTTTGTATAGGCTCCATTTAGCAGACTACTTTAAATTCTCTATTGCATACATATAATTCTCTATTGTAAATATTTTCCCTTTAATGAACAAAAATTTAACCAGAACATTGAATTTCAGTGCAATGAATGCAAATGCATATTGCCTAACGAATATTATGAGGCTCTTTACATGGAGACTTCAAACGTAAGACGTATCGCATTATATTCGAGACGATATTGCCGGAAGAAATCGAAGCCATTCTACTTCAAGGAATCGTTTTACAAAACCGGATAGAGGGATCGCTAGCGAGACCGAGACAGGAAGAGCCGGGTACCAATTTCGTCGAAAATTTCATAGACGAATCGACGAACGGAAGTCATGAGCTCGACTGGGGGAAAAAGGGTTGGAACAAGTTGGAAAGACCTTGGGGAAAGCTGGGTGTGCTTAAATCGTGAAACACGGTCTCGACTAGGGTGGAATGCATAAATTCGGGTACTGAAATTGGCGCCGAATACTTTTACAATTCAAATTATGGAAATCTCGCGGGGTGCCCGCCAGTACTCAGTTTCTCGTCCCTGTGTGTACATATATATATATATATATATATATATATAT
>UCOH01005966.1:0-12820 GCA_900474275.1 Synergus japonicus
GCGACAATGTTATATGCGAAAGAGCAAACAATCATCCTTGAAAGAAATGGGCTTTAAGTAATTTCTTTCCTTTTCCAGTTTGTTTCAAAAAACAATATTTTTACATTCTTATTTGAAATAACGTATTAGAATTGTGTAAAATTTGACACCCTCCCCCCCATTTTTGGCAAACGTCCGCGTTTTTACATTCTCATCAGAGGAAGTATTAGATTTGAGTCGAGCGCGAAGCGCGAGTGCCCTGATGAGAATGTGCTCCTTAAGGTCGATAGAACTTTAAGTAAATTAGTTTTAGTATGCAATTCCTGTTGTAGTAACTTAAATAAAAAAAATAAGCGCCCGAAGGGCGCAAGCGTGCGTAGCGCGCATCACGGAGCGCGAAGCGCGACGATCGAACTATATTGGTCCGCCGCGCGCCGTAGGCGCGCTCAATTTTGCGAGCGAAGCGAGCTGCGCGCAAAGCGCGCGATGAGAATTTGCCCGCGAAGCGGGCAGATTTTTTTTCTGTTCTTTTCCAGTATGATGTTCTTTGTTGAAGGGATTACAACTCACATGTTTAAATTTTGATTCTTACATGTTAGAAAAATTTTTGCTCAACACTTCTAAAAAGCATACACAGGAAAATGACTTCACGCGTGGAGCGCAATACAAGGGCGCGACAAGTTGCACCATGCATTGAAGCAAGTACGATCGGCCGATCGCGCGTGGTTCGAGCGCGAGAACTAAAGTTCAAAAATTTATTACAGACAAAATTTTCAACGGTCCATTCCCAAATTTTGGGAGTAGTGACTAAAGTGTCTAAAATAAATTTTACAATAAAAAAAAAAATTAGTTCTAAAGTTAAAAAAAATTAATTGTTTATAGAAATAGGCCATATTTTTATTAAAAATTTGTCTAATGAATTTCTTGTAATGCTTATTGAAAAGCTGAGAGAAAATCCTAAATTTTACTGCAGCCACTTATTTTTTTAGTCCAATATTTTTTTTTTTTTGCAAATATTTAAAGGCAGATTTTTCGAGCGTGAAAAGTTTGAAAAGGCACAACTCCGAAATTTTAAATATCATGTTGAAATAAAAAAATACGTATACAATATTTTCGACCAAAAAATACAAAAAAGAAATAATTCGCGCAAAAAAAATTTTTGATTGTAAATTTTGTATGGAATGGCTCATATATATTCGAATCTATAGAAATTATATAAGAGTATTTTCTTGGCTGATGATTGCTACTTGACTGACTCACAAGTCAAGTATAAAAGGTATGAAGGGATGCAGTATCTAGAAATTTGAAAGTGGGGGCGAAGGCCCAAGCCGAACGGTACATAATGCACCATTTAAATTTTCCCTCGATACTAATTTTACCCTCATAAAGGACTTAATACCTGAACGGACAAGATCAGTGTAGTAAAATACTTAAACGCCTGCAACAAAGATAAAACGTACCCAGTCTTATTTCAATAAAAGACTTGTAGTCTAGTAAACTATAAATCGATAATACCAAATTTAAATTGGTTTGAGTAGCTAAATAGCCATGGTTAAAAACACATGGTATCTTAAGAAAATAAAAATAGCAGATTTAAGTTCGAATATAAAATTTCACAAAGGTGGAATAATTTCACCTAATTTTATTATAAGCCCCCAGGTATAGAAGACATGTCTCTTAGGTGAAATATATTACAAATAATAAACTTAGCAAAAATCATTCGATCCAACTTTTTTGTAAATCGATGAACTCTCAGAAATAAATGCTACTATTAATGTTTAAACAATGCAAAAATGTAATTAATAGAATAACAGGCTACCAGTCAAATTATATAAAGCCTGATTTAATACCTAGATACGAAATTTAGAAAAAAACATTTTTTAAACAAATGAAATTTGTTTAAGCAATTCAAATTTAATTAACCAATGCTAATAAATATCCTACTAAGCAAATGGTAATTATCTTTACAAGAAAAAAGAATTTTCGAAACAAAAATTATTTAAACAAATTCAATTTGTTTAAATAATTCAAAGATAGTTAATCACTATTCCATTAAACCAATACTGATTAATTTTTATTTAAAACAATGAATTTTCAAAAAAGTAACTATTTAAACAAATGGCATTTGTTTAAATAATTAAAAGTTAATTAACTATTGTTGATAAATATTCAACGATATTGATAAATATAATTTTTATTTAAAAAAAAAAGAGAATAAAGCACTCAGAAGGTCGATTTTATGAATGATTAACAATTTTCATTTTAAGGGTAGTTTTCAAGGCACGGTGAGAGTGTGTTGGGGTGTCAAACCCTTATGTGTGATACATGAAATACTTTATTGGATAGCCCTCAATAAGCCTCTACTTTCCCATAATATTTTCCTAAACCCTAAAAAATTATTCCAAAAACTCCAAAAAGTGATTTTTCCCCATGAAATTTACATGGGAAACTAAAATAAACAAAAATAAAAATTCAGAAAAATATGACATTTGTTTTTTCGGATTTCGAAACGAATTGGGGGGATCAAGATTCTGTAGAAAAAAAAAGTGTTTTGTCGGCCAACCTGGTGATCACAGTAAAAATTTTTTCGGGAATTTTATTTTCCCGAAAATGTTTGAGACGCCCATTTCCCAAACACTTTTTGGAAATTTTCCCAAACATTTAGTGGGGAAAATTCACAAACACTTTTCGGAGATTTTCGCGAACATTTTGTAGGGAAAATTCCAAAAATCTTTTCGTGTGTTTCCGTTTAAGAAAAGGTTCTTGACCTTCATTTGACCTTGAAAATTAACCTCAAGGTCAAAATCAATAGTACCGCTAAATGTCCCCTTTTTCAGAACAAGTTTTGTAAACATTTTTTGTAGATTAAGTATTTTAGAATATACCCGTGGGGAAAAGCCGATTGGGGCCGCAGTTGAATTGCCCAACTCCCAATTAGGGTTCCCGATCACACCCCAATAAATGCCCAACTACTAATTGGGTTCTAGTCAGGGTTGTAACGCTGAGTAATGCTTATGCCCAAAATGGGGTTACCCTGTTAATGCCCGATGAATTTAATATGATAAATTATTAAAATTTCATCATAATTGGTCACAAGACACAATCCAAATTACAACTAAAATACTATTTTACTAATAAAAATATTACATTTCAAGATTTTTTTACAAATAGGGTTGCCCAGTTGGGCCCAGATTGGAGCCCAAATAATAATTGGGCTTAATTGGGAAGATTTCCACACGGGTATTTGGTGTAACACATTAAAATATGATACCCTGTATAATATTATGTAATATATAATTGATATCATATTACTTATATTATATTGAAATTCTGATTTTGGCCAAAATTCATTATCTTACTAAAAAAGGATACTTAGATGGGGTCTGTCTTAATTGTTTCACGAAATTAATTGTTATGAAATTTGCTATCGCACAAGTATTGAGCAGAACTCGGCCTTCATTCGGATTCTTTTTAAGGGCATGTGTTACTTACCATATGAGCAAGTTTTTAAACCCGGTTTTTTTTCTATAATTTTTTTGAAAATGTAAAAATTGTAGAAAAAAACCAGGTTTAAAAACTTGCTCATATGGTAAGTAACACATGCCCTTAACGTCAAATGTTTCAACTAATGCTCTCGCCATTAATTGAAAAGATGCTGGCGTCAATTTTTGCTTGTCACATTTCCTTAACTTCATTTTGCTCAAGGTTGAGGTTTTGTAAAATGTAGTAATTTATTATTCTGACGCTTGCCACATTTTTTAGTTTTCAAATTTACAATCTTTAATAGTATGACTCCGTAAACAATTATTAAGGGGTTATGCTAGTTTCTCATTTTCAAAAAATCAATCTTATGTTTTTTACATTTTTCCATAGCTAATTATCCCAAAAATAATTACCGAAAATTTTAAATCGATATCCCTAATAGTTTTTAAGTGGGAGCACTTTAAAGCGGCACTGTTCGTTAGCACTGAGATAATTGTGGGCTAGAAAACAAACAAAAAACATTTTCTAAAAAATTGTTAAATGAGTGAAAAACCTTCATACAACCATAAAAAAGGCTACAGAGCAAAACAGGTCATTAAATTGCGCAATAGGAAGAGAAAAATTACCGCAAATCTAATCTGCGTTGAAAATTTTAAATGCGTTTTTCTTAAACCTGCATTTTTAAAATCGGATGACGGTGTAGCTCAAAAACTAATCATCCGATCAACTTCAAATTTTTACAATCTTTATTATATGTTTCTACAGAGGATGGACTTCCAACTTTTTGTTATATAAAAAATTACAACTTTTATAAACAAAAAACGAGCGTTTTTTAAGCAAAAATTGAATTTTTTTTCAAAACTACGCCATTTTTATAATTTTTAATATTTTCAAAACCTAGAGGTCCATCCTCTAGAGAAACTCATGTAGTTTAATAAAAATTTTTTTTTTCGAGCATCCTGGCATGGCTGACACCGACACTCGTATTTCAATTTTTTTTAAAGGACCTTCGCAGTTCGCCTTGTATATCCGCTTGCAATGAATATTTTTTGACAAAAATTGTATGATAAATGTGTGAAGACATGTACAATATACTGCAAAAATTTTAGAAAGCTTAAACGTGTAGTTCTTTTTTTTTAAATCTTCAAAAATTGCTGTTTTATTCGTCCGAGAAACTAGCATAGCCCCTTAAATATGACCCCAAAGCCGGTCTTTGGATGTATGCATAGTGTTATTATATTATAATTTAAATTTTTCTTTGAAACACGTGTCATGGCACTAAAATGAAGATCTTTATCAAGATTGATAATGTATCTACAAATAGTTTAACTAATATATCCTTCGGACACAAAAGTGCCCTGTATTTGGAGAATCACTCATATAAAAAAAACTAGAAATCATTCCTTCGTTAAAATATTTGATGGCCCTGAAAAGGGCCGGTTGTGATAGTATCAGAAGAAATTCAAATTTAAGCCTTTTTCTCGGTCTTCTTGGGTAAAAGTACGGCCTGTATGTTTGGCAGAACTCCACCTTGAGCAATGGTGACACCGGAGAGAAGTTTGTTTAATTCTTCGTCATTTCTGATGGCCAACTGCAAGTGACGAGGGATGATTCTCGTCTTTTTGTTGTCACGAGCGGCGTTTCCTGCCAATTCCAGAACTTCAGCGGCCAAATATTCCATGACAGCTGCCAAGTAGACTGGAGCTCCAGCACCGACTCTCTCAGCGTAGTTTCCCTTGCGGAGGAGACGATGGATTCTACCAACGGGGAACTGAAGTCCAGCCCTGTTGGAACGAGTTTTTGACTTTCCCTTGACTTTGCCACCTTTTCCACGACCAGACATTTTCAGATGATTCTTTAAAGTACGAAGTGCTCACGACAAACTCGGTCGCAATAATGAACCTAAGTTTGTAACACTCCTCTTTTATCGTCTTTGACGAGGGTTCGATAGACCAATCAGCACATAATGGTGTGTCGGAACGTACAATGGATTGGTGCGCCTTCCCCAGCTCGAACAACAATCAAGTCGTAGCTTTCACTCCGGCCTGTGACGACTGGTTTCGCATTCCCCTCGCATGGCATTTAAAAGTGCGATGTTATGGTCGAACCCTCACTTCTTTTTGAATCCTTGTTCAGTATAGACATCTGTCCTTCTGAAACACTTCGCAATGGCCCCTAAAGCTAGTGGAAAAGCAGTGAAGAAAGCTGGCAAAGCCCAGAAAAACATCACGAAAACTGACAAGAAGAAGAAGCGTAAGAGGAAGGAAAGTTACGCTATCTACATTTACAAAGTCTTGAAACAAGTTCACCCTGATACTGGAGTCTCCAGCAAGGCAATGAGCATCATGAACAGCTTCGTTAATGACATTTTCGAACGTATTGCCGCAGAATCTTCCCGATTGGCTCACTACAATAAGAGATCTACCATCACTTCTCGGGAGATCCAGACCGCTGTGAGGCTTTTGCTTCCCGGTGAACTCGCCAAGCACGCCGTCTCTGAAGGCACCAAGGCTGTCACCAAATACACCAGCTCTAAGTAAATTGTTCTTCGCATTCCACTGAAAACGCAATCGGCCCTTTTAAGGGCCAACAAATTTTTTGACGAAGGAATTATTTCTCTTATTCAAATAACACATTTTAAAAATGATAATGAGAATTTTATTCGCATAAATTTTTATAAATTTTATTTAACCTATTAGAGAACCAATTTTCTAATTTTTTATAATATTTTCTCAAATCTTACGTTTTAAACGGAGAAATTGATTTTTAAAAATTTTATAGCAATATGGTTAAGGGAGACTTTGCTGATCTTTTTAAAAACAGTCATTACGCTTATTATCATTTTCTCTGTATCTCGCGTTATTTAGCACAAATCTTGGATTTTTTATTATTCAAGGAAATTCAAAAAGTGTTTATGCCAATCTTGTATAGGACTTTTAAAAAGCAACATTTTTCTTCTCTTGACTTTTTTTTCATAGTACGTTTTTGTTTGGCTTAAAATCTTCATTTTCTCTCGTTTTATGGAATTTTTGAAGTGTTATAAGATTTGCGATAGTAATAAAATAATTATATTATAGATATATAATAATATAATATATAAATAGAGAGGTTAGATTCCAAAGCTTGTCTCCCACTCTCTGATTGCTTGACATCGACTGTCTCTTTAAAAGTTTCTACTGAAAAATTTGCTCTCAATTGTATAGGTCTAAAAACAGGACCCAAAGTCCCTTTCCTCACAGAACGTCACTTATATGTGTGTAATAAATATATAGAATAATATCTCGTAGAGTGAATTTAAATTCGGTAAAACGCAATTTATTTTCTACTACATACAATAAATTCCTATCTAATTCATATACCATTATAAATAATTTGAAACATTTAAAATGCTTCATGAATATAAATAGCTTGAGGGTGGTTTACTCCCTTCGAATTAGAAAGGGTGTGCCTTGTACTAGTAGACTATGATGTTTTTTACAATCAATATTGTTACCACAAAATAGACAATAAGGTAGTGGACCGGATACTCGAACACTTAACGGCTTAGTGTTAACTCTTGCCCATTTAAAAGCATTTTTAAAGTATTTGAATTCGGAAAAAACGTATGAAGCTATTTTTAATTGTAAATATAAACATTCATTCAACTATTTAAACAAGAAAATATAGATTTTTTAAACATTAACTTAAAGAATATATATATTTAAAGATTGACTCATAAGGAGCAGTAGTCGAACACGTTTTTGCCCCTGGGAACAGTTGTCAAACAGGCAAGAACCCAGTAGTCGAACAGTGCAATCCGAATTATATAAAAATATATAAAAAACAATACCAAATTTTACTCACCTCTTTCTTCTTAACTATATTATAATTTCACTTCCATTTAAACCATTTTAAATTAAAAATAAGATTTGATTGATGATGAAAATCAAAATACAATAACCTGTCTTTCTTAGCTATAGATACAAGGAACGAGGCAAAAATAAGTGATTCCTCGAATTGACACGAACTTTTATTTTTTTCTAAACGATGGTACCACTTTTTCTTTTTTTTACATTTTAAATAATAACTTCAAATATTAAAGTAATTTATAAAATTTTTTGTGAAAACGATAAAAATGTATATCATTTTTTAAAATTAAATAACTGTGACAGTGTTCGACTATCGGCTACTGTTCGAGTATCGGGTCCACTACCTTATTCAATTCTGATTCAAGTCTTTTGCTAGTAGAAAAAATAATTAAGCAGTTTTAATTTGTGAAATATAAAATCTTTTAATTCTTTGTCTAATTGCAGGAATCTTCATAAGTTTAATAAAATTCCTTAAACTCCCTTTTTCATCCTTCAAATTTCTCAAAATCCCTTGAATTCCTTAAAAGTTCTTAAAATTACTAAAATGCAAAATATTGTCAAATCCCTTAAAATAGTTTAATATCCCATTAACTGACATGAAATATCTCCTAAAATTCCTGACAATTCAGTGCAACCTCAGAAAATACCTTTAAGGTCTTCAAAATAACTTAATATACCCTGTTTAATATTTTACAAGTATTAAAACTCCATGAAATTCCGTAAAATCCCTTGAATTTCTTAGAAGTCTTTAAAATTACTTAAAATCCCATGAAATCTTCTGCAATTCCTGAAAATCCAATGAAATGTCGTAAATGCTTTAAAATCCCTTAACTCACTAAAATAACTTAATATATCCTATGAAATATTGTTCAATCTCTGAAAATTATTTAAAATTTCATGCAATTTTGTAAAATTTTAAATTTCTTAAAATTCTTAAAAAATATCGTGAAATCACTTAATATTTTTAAAATTTTAATAAATTTCCTTAACATTATTCAAGATTCCATGAAATCTCCTTGAATCTATTAAAATAACTTAAAATCCATTGAAATTTTCTAAAATTCTTTAAAATCTCTTAAAAGTATCTGAAATTACTTGAAATTCTACAAAATATATAGTCAAATCCCTTAAAATTAGATTATAATCCCATCAAATCTCATAATTCTGATGGACTGATGGTAACTAATCAGTAAATAATAAATATAGGAATATATTATTAAATATTAATATATTATAAAGTGATATAAAAAACACAGTAAAAGTTACTGTTTAATTTCTCAAATAATGTTCACTATAACCTTTGGTATATATTTTGAAATATTTGTTTGCTTTATTTTATATTTATTTTTCACATCAAAATAATTATTTTTATTACTTTAAATTATTTTCTATCTCTATATAACCTTTTTATTAGTAATCGTTTTGACAACGAAATTATTCTAAAGATATGTAGTTTTCACACTCGATACACTCACAAATTTGCGCAATTTCCAAAGGAACCAATCATATTTTCGCGTCACAATGTTTTCTTTCCTGAAGATAATTCCAACTACGAATATTAAACGGCAACTGTTACAAATTCTTAAGGAAATGCAAATTTTAATTAAGCGTCGTTTACCCTCTTTAAATCTGAAACGGTGTATAAAATGATATAACGTCTTTGTTTCAGCACCACGCCTATTTTGATGCTAGTGAATTTCGAAAATTAGATTAATGTTATATTTAACCAAAGTAAATGGAAGATAAATATATGAGAAACCAAGAAATTCAATTACTTTAATTTATTATAAATATTATATATTATATATATAATTATATATATATATTTATTTATTTCCTGTGAGAACACAAGCTTGTTGTTTTTAGTATCTAAAGATTGAAGTACAAAATTAGGTGGATGCAAATGTAAAACTTAAAATGGATGGGGAAATATAATTTCAAATGCAGGCAATATACGCTCTTTCCCCTGATATCATTATTCGACTTTCCTAGGATTTTGTTACTTCAGGAAACAAATGAGAAATTTAGTATGGTCAGGATTGAATTGTTTTATGATTAGTATACATAAATGGCATCATGAAAGACCTTAATCCTAAGCTGTCCCAAAATAAATATAAATTTTTCCTATCTGAATGCACTTTAATTTAAAAAAAAAAATTTTTAATCCGAACAAAATTGAATGGTCTGAACAGTTTTGAACGAAAAACGTTTATTTTTTCCAAACGTGCGGTGTTTTTTTGTTCCAAACGTGTGGCTTTTACCAAGTCTCCAAGAGACACTGTTCTCTCTCGCTCCAAAGCTATTTCCACTCTTGAAAGAGGCTTGGTAAAAGCCACGCTATTGGGTAAAAGCCAAGCAACGGCGCTTAAAGTTCTGTCTGCGTAACCATGCTCAGCCTCCGCTACTACATTGAAGCGTCGAGGGAAGATTCTAGGAGTTACTGCTATTTTCCAGAGGGATTCCCCCACTTTACTAGCTCTAACTAATCACTTTCTTCTTCTCTCCGTAGTCCCTCTTCATTGGTATACAGCTGTCTCGGCAAAGGGAATAAAAGAGCGTCACAGCAAAAGCTATATTCACATTACCTTTTGCTTTTCTAGAGATCACGTCTCTTTAGATTTTGTATTTTCGTACGAATACTCGAATTCTCTCTGATCAACATGGTTGAAGAAGTTGCTGCAGCGCCCGCTCCTGCTCCGGCATTGAAAAAATCTCCGGCTAAGAAAGCAGCAGCTAAGCCTAAAATCGCTAAAGCTGCTCATCCGCCAGCATCTCAGATGGTTTTGACAGCCGTCAAGGAACTGAAGGAACGAAATGGATCTTCTCTACAGGCAATCAAGAAGTTCATCGCTGCCAAATATCTCGTAGATCCAAAAACTCAAGCTCATTTCATTAAGAAATACTTGAAATCTGCAGTGGCTAGCGGTGCTTTGGTACAGACCAAGGGATCAGGAGCTGCTGGATCTTTCAAATTGCCAGTGACCAAGAAAGCCGCCGCCGAAAGCAAACCAAAGGCGCCAAAGGCAAAGGCACCCAAAGCGAAGGCTACTGAAAAAACTCCCAAACCTAAAGCTGCTGCTGCCGCCAAGAAGAGCCCGAAGAAAGCTGCTGCTCCAAAAACCAAGAAAGCTGCCGCTTCAAAAGCAAAGCCAAAAGCCGCTGCCAAGAAACCTGCCATCAGCAAGAAATCTGCTAAGGCTCCAACTGCCAAGCCGAAAAGCCCTAAGATCAAAAAAGCTCCGGCTAAGAAGACTGCACTCAAAAAATAAATTTTGATCCTGACACAAACTTATTCACATCGGCCCTTTTCAGGGCCAACAAATCTTTCATACGAGGAATAATTTTTTATTCAAACATCAATATTTTTAAATAGTTATTATCAGCAGAAATACTGATATTTCAGAGTTTTTACCAAATCTATTATTTTTTGCTTTTATTTATGTTCGGTGTAAGTACAATCACTATATTATTAATATTATTTTCTCATTATAAAATAATTCTATAATTTTCTCTATATCAAGAATTTTTTGTATTTTCATGTTAAAATACTTTTTTAATAGAATAGAAGAATAGATAAAAAAAACTTTATGGTCAGAAATGTTTATTCTAACTCAGCGATTGAAATCATCAGATTTCTAAAAAGCTTTAGCATACCTATATTTGCAATGAAGAAAGAGTTATACGTTTAAAATTCAAAATTATATTAAATGATTTAATTAGACGGTTATAAAAAAAACAAAAAAAAAACGTGCGGAGTCAAAACAGCAACCTATAGCAGTAACATGTTGCTTATAATGCGTTACCAAAAAATTGACTTTTTTTTTAATGACGGTAACGCGTTACTTTCAGACAATAACGTGTCAAAAACTCGTTTTTTATAGCTGTAAAGTGCATTTAGTGTTTTGGCTGTGATGACCAATTTAAAAAATTGTTTCAAGAAAAAAAATCACGTTTAAAGTTTTTGCAAATTTAAAAAAAAAAATATTGAATTAAAACATATTGTTAAAATCTTGAGTGTAAACTAAGTTTACCGATCTTAGGTAAGTACAATACAATAGCTCAAGGGGTAGACGAGCGCACAGCTGCCGTTTTATACTCCCGTCAAACCGCCTTATACCTGCTTCGCTTCAAATGGATATATCTTCGTTAATAGTACTTGGCTCTTTATAATTGGAGAGAATATTTTTGAAATTATATTCTTTCAGAAAATGCAATACAAAATAGATTTTTCTATTTAAATTATTCTTTAAGTAATTTGCGAAGTTAAATCATAGAATATATAATTCAAAATATAGTAAATAAAATAGATACACTTAATAAAGTTAATAAAATAAAATTCCAACAAAATTTAATAGACAAAAAAATAATTATGATCCAAAATTAATGCTTCCTACAGGGTGAAGATAAGTCCTCAACCAAAATGCACAAAAATGACGCAACCTCATGTCTAATTTTATAAGTACAAAATAATTTAATGTGAATATTGTTTAATAACAAAACACAAAAAACGAAAAAGGTTAATAGAAATATGTGCTCATATAACAAAAGATATTCCTCGTAATAAACATTTGGTGGTCCTAAAAAGGACCGATTGTGTGTGTATACGGTTTAGCAAAAAAACAAATTAAGCTCTTTCTCCTCGAATACGACGTGCTAGTTGGATGTCTTTTGGCATGATGGTGACTCGCTTAGCGTGAATGGCACACAAGTTGGTATCTTCAAAAAGTCCAACCAAGTAAGCCTCGCTTGCCTCCTGAAGAGCCATGACAGCAGAGCTCTGGAAACGAAGATCAGTCTTGAAATCTTGAGCGATTTCACGAACGAGACGTTGGAAAGGGAGCTTGCGGATTAAAAGCTCAGTGCTCTTCTGGTAACGACGAATTTCACGAAGAGCAACGGTTCCAGGCCTGTATCTGTGGGGCTTCTTCACTCCGCCAGTTGCAGGTGCACTTTTACGAGCGGCTTTGGTGGCCAGCTGCTTCCTGGGTGCCTTTCCACCGGTAGATTTACGAGCGGTTTGCTTAGTACGAGCCATTTTAGAACAAGGTGCTTTCAAAACGAGATTTGAAACAACAATTACGTAAATTTCGAAGCCCAAGCTCTTTTATAGAAACGTTACTACTGAATCTATGGGTTCTTGAGAAGGGAGGAACATCTGCTTACTGGGTAACGTTCATAAGGAGGGGCAACTCATCATCTCATTCGTGACTGACTAGAGAGAAGGAGAAAATAGCATCAGTCGTTTGGTAGGGGCTTTTGTTTCTCTGCCTATAAAAGATACAGGAAAGACTTTATTTCTCATTCCGATTTATTTTGTCGACAGTGTTAAACGTGTAAGCGAATTTCTGCAAAATGACTGGTCGCGGTAAAGGAGGCAAGGGATTGGGAAAGGGAGGAGCAAAGCGTCATCGTAAAGTTTTGCGTGACAACATCCAGGGAATCACCAAGCCCGCCATTCGTCGTTTGGCACGTCGTGGTGGAGTCAAGCGTATCTCTGGCTTGATCTACGA
>UCOH01005968.1:0-24372 GCA_900474275.1 Synergus japonicus
AATTTTAGGCAATAGCAATTTCTTATTTGCACACAAGACACGAATTAAAACACTAGATTCACGATTATTTGAAATTAAGATGATAGGAAAATAATTGAATGAAAAACACAGATTTTAGGGAAAAAGCCTCGAAGGCATAAAAAACCCTTTTATTGAAATTGAATGTGATTATATGAATTTCTCGCGTAATGAGTCATACGACCCATGTACACTTGCTCGCGTAGCAATCTACAAAGGTGAATTCTATGTAGAATTCACCACGAGGGTTTGCTACACTTTAGAGATATGATAACTAAAACTTTAACACAAAAACGAGACGCGAGAATCGGCGTTGGCATCACACACGTGGTTGTTTGATTTTATATGATTTTGTTGATCCGACGAGGGATCTCCGATCGAACAGAGTCGAACGGTTTCCGAACTCTAGGTGAGAACAGGCTTTTTATGCGCAAGGGCATACGATACGAGATATAAGCACGCGAGAGCTCTACACGGCACGATCGATTATGATTGAATGCTAAAAAATGTGTACTGCCAACGCCGTTCATGCGCAGGAGCGCTTGTCCTTTATTCTACCGCTTGATTGGTCTATAATCGCGCGAAGAATTAAAATAATAAAATTAGGTTTATAAAAAGTATTGTGACGACGGAACATATGCTTCATTACATGGTAAAGAAGTGAAGGCGAGGGTTACAAGAGGATGTCCACAAGGGGGAGAGTATTATCCTCCACTCAGTGGGCACTTGTAATAGATGACCTGATCTGTAAACTCAACAGTAAAGGATATTATACACAAGGATACGTAGATGACCTAGTAATCCTTGTCGAAGGAAAACATGAGGGCATTTTAATAGACCTTATGCAGGAGACGCTCAAAACAGTCGAGCGGTGGTGTAATGAGCGAGGCCTATCTGTTAACCCAGACAAGACAGAACTAATGGTGTTCACGAGAAAAAGGAAGCTCCCAGATCTCAGGAAACCAGAGTTTTATGGCAGACTAGTTGAATTCTCGGCATCGGCTAAATATCTGGGAGATATATATGACCCCAAGCTAACGTGGAAATTACACGTTGATGCTGTATTTAAAAAGGCCAGAATGGCCTTCTGGGCCTGTAGAGGTGCAGTACGTAAGACTTGGGGACTAAAACCTAAGGTTGTACACTGGTTATATACTATGATAATCAGGCCATTAATTATATATGCTTCGATCATATGGGTATCAAGGACAAATCTGGCGGGCTGTAAAAGTCAATTACAAAGCCTACAGAGAGTGTTCGTTATGGCGATTTCTGGATCAATGAGGACCACACCGACTGCTTCAATGGAGATACTATTGGGATTGCCTCCGTTGGACATTTTAATAAAGAAACAAGCGTCTATGGAGGCACATAGACTAATGGTAAAAGGACTCGGTGGTGCGGTTGAGGAGGTCTATTTGAACAGAATCAGAAAGAATAACCTTTGTGAAAGTGACGTCCTAGGAATGGGAACGGACGTTATGAATAGGAAACTTTCGTTCATGTAGCCCTTTAAGGTGATTTTTCCAGATAGGGAAATATGGCATGATGAACAGAAGCGAGAAGCGTTGTTTAAACCGGGGGGGCTCATCTGGTATACAGATGGATCTAAAGACTCTCAGGGCACCGGAGCTGGAGTCTGTGGGAGGATACCAAGGGCTGAAATTTCAATAGCACTTGGTAGATTCCCCACAGTATTCCAAGTCGAGGTAGTTGCTATAAAGACGTGTCTTGAAGATATATGTTTGCGGGCATATAAATTCCAGCACATCTATATTTGTTCTGATAGTCAGTCCGCACTTAAGGCCCCCGACTCTCAGGTGATTACATCCAAGTTGGTATGGAGTTGTGTCCAGGTCCTTCTTCAAGTATCAGCGGTCAATTGGATAAAAATAATGTGGGTACCTGGTCATGAAGATATCTTGGGAAATGAAAAGGCAGATGCATTGGCAAAAAAAGGGAGCTTCAATGCACTTTATTGGACCAGAACCCTACTGTGGAATATCACAAGCTGTCAATAGCTTTTTGTTTCACATTGTTTTGCAGTCCAATGTTGGTAAGTTGTATTTTAACATTCATGTGGTAAAATGTCGGAAAATAAGTTTCGTTCTGTCTGTTCGAATCCATTTTGTGAAAATTCACATTCCCAAAAAGATAACATAAGAAATATTCGTCCTATATCTCAAATACTTCTCCAAAAATGTAATATTCTCGAACCGGGAGATCTTGTGCCCGAGCCACCTGGCTCGGGAGCGCCACTCAGCTCGCGCGCGATAGATATAATCATATTTAATAAAGTATTGAGCTGCCCACTTTTTAATTTTGGGACAATAAATTGTATTCAGATCGGAGATACCTTTTTCGAGATATTTCAAATTGTTTAAGAAATTGTTAAATAACTATTATTCAACAAATGAATTAATTTTTGACCATTCAAATGTGCACTTTCAAGTGAACCGTATTGCACATTTTGTCCTAAAATTTCAAATCCTTATTTGAAAAATAGGTGATTTGAGAAGTATTATAAGAAAAACTGTTTTTTTTGGGATCGAAAAATTAAAAAATCGATATCTCGAAAATTATCAACATCATATTGAAAAAAAATACGTGTCCTTTTTTTTGTCTATAAAATAAGAAAAAAAAGTTTCAGCGCAAAAAAATATTCTTCCCAAGTCGAAATATGGTGCTACACTTTGACACTCCTTCTTATACACGTAATAAAATTGTTGGGGCTATAAGAGTGTATTAAAGTAGGAGCTGAGTTAAATAAAAACAAGTTGTATCAACTTTTGTACTTATTCAATGAGCACTTTGATTCCTTATAGAGAAAGGATTAAGTATTCTTTACATCAGTTTTAAACTTTGATTATTTGAGAACTTACAATAGAAAAATTAATTTTTGAAAACAAAAATTAAACTCATAACTTTCTTATTTTTAACCATAACTTTCTAATTCCTCAATTAATTGCATTCATCATACAGGTCAATCGATTCATCTCGACATAAAAAATATTCATTTTCCTTACGTCAACTCAAAATTTTGATTATTTGAAAACATAGAGCGAATAATTAACTTTCAAAATCCTTATTTTTTAATGAAATGCATTAATCATATAGGACAATCGAGTCGTCTTGCTGAAAAAAATCTTAATCTTCCTTACATCAGCTTTAAATTTTCAATATTTGAGAAGTTATAGTGGAAAAATGAATTTTACGAAAATTATAAAAGTATATACAACTTGTAAAATTAAATATTTTATTAAACTTTTATAAGAAATTCAACAGGTATATAGTGGAATAACTGTGTAAAATTTCATCAATTTATCTCTATGCGTTTTCAAGAAATTGCTGGATCGTGACACACATAAATACACATACATCCGGACATTTTTTCAGATCATCATATTAGATATATTGCCCTTAAAATATGTTCAACAAAACCTCTAAGAAACTGGATTTTGCCACCACTACAAAGCTTCCTCTATGAGGAAGCAATTGCTCTTTGCTGTTGAATGAAGATGCAAAATTTTATTGTAAAAAATGAAAAAAATTATAAATCTTTTGAAAATTTTGTGTAAACTTCTATGTATTCCTGCAATAAAATAATAATAACTTCACTAAGAAAAATCTTTGGTTCGGACAACAATACTTTTTATTGATATTGAAGCAACAAAAATTGTTGGTTGCGCCAACCGAATTTTTATTGAACAAACCAAAGTTTTGTTAATTCAACCAAAACTGAGATTTTGTTGGTTCAAATTAATTTTTTTGGTTAAATAAAAAAATTGTTAAAAGAACCAAGATTTTGGTGGCACAACCAAACAATTTTTGTTGCATCTATAGCAACAAAAAGTTTTTTTGTCCGAACCAAACAGTTTTCTCAGTGTTTCAAGTAATGATATTCCTCAAACATTAAAATGATAATTATATAGATTAACTCGTAAAAGTATATTGCCCATTGAAATAATGAAAAACAATGTATTATTGTTTGGTAATGTTTCATTATTTTATTTCAGTATAAATTGCAAATTTGAGGTTAAATTTTGAGATTAATCCTATGATCAGTTTCCGAGATATGGGGTCTAGAAATACCAGATAGTAAAATAATTTTCCAAAATGATAACATAGGAAAATATTCAGAGTCTTTCCAGCTTCCTAGAAATGTTTGGTACTGCCTGGCGTGTGTTTGGGGGACTGTCGTGATGAAAATCTATAGCCTGAGGTCAACAAAAAAAATAATTTCAGCTGTGACCTTAATATTTTCGAAAAATGATCATTTGCCTAAATAATAACATATGAAAATATTCACAGGTCACTGCTCAAATGATTTCTTTTGTGGATTGTCATCGAAACCCCCCCCCCCCCCACCCCAAACACATCCAGGCATTAACAAACATTCCTACAAAGCTGGGGACTCTGTGAATGTTTTTTGGATATTTTCCTTTAAGAAAATGATCATTTTTCTAAAATATTGAGGTCACTGCTCGAATGATTTTTTTTACTTCTGGCAATATATTTTCATCACAACACCTCCCCAAATATTTAGAATCCCTTTTAAAATCGCTAAGAATTCTTAAAAGTCTCTTAAAATTGCATAAACTCTGATTTTTTTTGCGTGAATTGAGATTAATATGTGTGATTCTTCAATTAATAAAACAAATATTTTTCTGATATTCAAGATAAAAAAATGAAAGTACAGGTGAAATATGATACTATTTGGATAATTAGCCTTAATCCATTTTCATATTTTCCATATTGCAAATTTGATATATTTTATAAAATAAGTATTTACTTAATAATTATACTTGATAATATTAACTTTGAGCTTGAATAACTCTTCAGCCAATAGATTTAGCGAAAAATCATAAGACACCTTTTTTGTAGAATGTCAAATTTCCAATAAAATATGAAGCGAATTATTGCTTTTGATTCATTTGTCGCTGAGTTATAAAATTCTAAAAAACAAATGGAATTTTTCCCATGTTATTTCCATAAGAAACTTAGGTTGGAGTGTGAACTATCTTAAAGTTAATATTAAGAGCTCAAATTTTCAGAGAATTTTTTTTTTATCTACTTGGAAGCATTTGAGCCTCTGCGAGCAAAGAAATTCGAAAATAGATATCCCTGTTAAGGACCACTCTAGAGTATACATACAAGTGTATACTCTAGTGTATACTTTTACCCAGGGCGTAAAAATTTACCTTTATGACACTGCGGGAAAATGTCAGTAATGGTTAGTCAGTCATCGCTGTTGCGGCCGAGTGTATATATGAGAACATGCAGAAATTACTATGGAACACTCATGGACTTATTTAATATCATCAACTTTTAATTCTTTGTTGTACACAAAAAATTAATACACCTGTATAAAACATACACTTTTTTTTAATGCAGTTCTCTCTGATCCTAGTATTGAATTATAATATTAAACTATAGAAAAATTTAAAAAACTGCAATTTAAATTCTAAAGCATCCTCTATCTGTGAGATAGATGGTCATCTAATGAGGTTTAGATTTCTTTAAAAGACCTTATACAATTATTGTGCTGTCAAAAACAGTCAAAAGTATCCTTAGACGGAGAGAAATGCTATGGTTGAACCAACCATATATATTGAAAAATATGGGGCAACCATAAAATAGATAAGCTAAGCAGTTCAATGGTTGCGTTGATCAAACTATGGCTGCAGCAACAAGCAACCATATATATGATTACCCAATTTTGAAAAATATGGGGCAACCATAAAATAGATAAGCTAAGCAGTTGAATGGTTGCGCTGATCAAATTATGGCTGCAGCAACGAGCAACCATAGATATGATTGTCCAATAATTTTCAATATATATATGGGGTTGGTCCAACCATAGCTTTCTCTCCGTGTACAAAACAAGTAAATTTTCCATAAAAAAAAGTTACATTAAGGAACATTTAATTTTTTTTTTATTCATATTAGAACCCACAGGACATTTAAAATCTTTCGCAAATTCTAGTGAATTGGACAAAGAACCCGTGATTCTGAACTCATTTGGACTGTGAGTTGAGTACAAGATGAATTTTCTCAGATATTCTGGCGTATGTTTGATGCACCACGCTTGAGCTGCACTGATCCAGAAAAGCTGAGATGGTGTATAAACTAGTCCAGGCAACTTGGGTTCGGGACCATTTCGTTTTACCCACTCTTGGTAGGCGAGATAAGATATTTTAAATCCTTCGACATCTGCCGTGTTTTCCTTTAGAGTGGCAAAGCCGTTCACCTGGAAATAAATATATTTTATATAATTCACAATTCCACTATTAAAGACAGTTGTAGATAAATTGATAAAATTGGTAAAGCTTATTTGGCAAACCAATATCTCAAAACATGCCCACGGATTTTTCAAAATATTGAACTGAAAGTTCTCCAATACTTTTAATTGAATATTAAGGAAATTATGATTATTTATAATTTTGAAATTTTCATTTTTCTCTATAAGTCTTCGAATAACCAATATTTAAAGCTACTTTATAAGAAAGTGTTTCTTGCATCGTAAAATCAAATGATCATTATTTGCTTCGAGGAAAAAGAATGAAATATATTTTTTAATATTTAAAGAAATCCTTAATGCTTCCTTCATACTTTTATCTTATATTATTATTTTTTAGACGCAAAAGAAAGCTTGAGTTTTTTACTATAAAAAAGATTACTACAAACACGAAAATGGAGAAATTAATATTGAGTAAGATACAGAGCCGAATGTAAATAAATTTTATAAACATTTGGCCATATCAGGTATTTGTGATAAATTGATTGTTTTTATTCTACTGAATCGGTCAAAAATTATGGAGAAATGTTACTCAATTATCAGATTTAGTCATTTAATATAGCAATTGATGATTGTTCAAACAAAAATTAACAAATGGACTGTTTGACTATTTTTAGAGGTAGAAACTTTGGTTTTTTAACGTAATGAAGTGTAAATGATTAATCTTTTAACCTTTAGGGAGTCTACATGACAATTAATAATTTTAATTATTAACAAAAAGCATATGAACAAATTTTTTTATAAAATCACACTTACATTCATTTCAATTTCTTCAACAGTATAATTCTGATACTGTAAAACCAAACAATCAGAATTTAAATTATATCTATGTGCAAATAGTCGATCATTATATAAATTTGTTAATTGTCCGTCCTTATCATAATGAAGACCTTCATAATCGAAACCATGCATGATTTCATGCGCAAGTATGAAACCAATTGAACCATAATTCAAGAATCGTGGTCGGTCGTTTTTGAAGAAAAGGCCTTGTAGAAGACCAGCAGGAATAGCTGAAAAATCATTATTAAAATCTTCAAAATTGGGATTGCAGTAAAAGAGATTGGAGCGAATTTTAATTGATAAGAAGATAAAAAGGTATAGGCGATAATAGGAGAGAGATAGACAGAAATAAAGAAGTGAGGATTAAAAGAGATAAGAGGGAATTGAGATTGTCAAGGAGACAGAAAGGTATAGACTTGAATAGGCGAAAAATAGGAAGGAATGTAGATGTGGCGACTGTAAGAGATAGGCGTCGATGTGGATTGAAATTGAGATATAAAAGGATAGAAAGATATCTATAGAGATAGAAAGAAATGGGGAAGTGGGGATTGAAAGAGATAGGAGAGAAAGGTGATTGATAAAGAGGGGGCGCATGAATATGCCCCAAATTCTATTTTTCATAAAATTTAGTTTACATATAAACTCATTTCATTTAATCATAATGTGCTATAATTTTTATGTTTCCTAATATAAGGCAGAGCTCTTAAATAAAGAAAATAATTTTTTGCATTCAAAAGAATGGGTCTTACTAATGCTGTTTTCAGCGTCATGATAGAAGGCGTTTACTAAAGTAGAAAAATCATGAGTGACCCAGTCTGAACTATTCACGGGTTTCCTCAATTGGCTGAAGGAGTAATCGGTGTTGAAAATAGTCACGTGCATCATTGCTTGAAGATAATCATCCGGGATGATTTCCAGCTTCTCGTAGAATTCATTAAGTTTCTTATCGTCAAGAAGTTCATCTGGATAAGCAATGTGGGCTCTCAAGAAATCAACTTTATCCAAAGTACCCTGTCTAATTTTTTCGTTCGTCCACTCCACCTGAATGGAAAATAAAATGCATAGCAAGAATTAATCAAGATTTTTCGAGACCAGAGGGAGATTGATTATAGGAGACTCGTTTAAAAGAGTCTCTATAAACAGATCCTAGCTCACCTGCTTGAGGAGTTCCTTCATCTCCTGTTGCATATTGTTCACCATCTCTGCTATAGTTTTCTTGGACTCTGGTTTGAAATATTTCTGGACGTAGAGGGCACTAACACCCAAATTTAGAGGTGACTTAATTTTATTAATGCATTTCTTCCATCTTGGTTCCCATTTAATTTGGCCCATGTAATCAGCAAAGTACTTCAGTTGTCTGTTATGAATATCATCACTGAGATAACTGATTATGTATGAAACGACTTTATACATGAAAAAATTCGCCTGATCTCTTTTGGGGGTTTCTTTTATAAGTTTTTCGAAATAATGGAAGAAATCAGGTGACTTTACTATTACCCTTTCAAAGTTCCCAATCTTGACGATTGGTTCCAGAATAGCGTTCAAGTATGGATTCCAGGGTATAGACGGATATCTGTCATAAAGCTCTCCCACACTCAGTTTTCTATAGTCTAATTTTCCGTCTGGTCGTCTCTTGGAAAACTGAAAATGATAAAAGCTGTAAAAATTGTAATATTTTATATTGGAAATATTTCAGAAAGGTATCCGAAGTTTCTTAAGAAGTAGATAATTACCTTGTAGAGTATAGACTGGAATTGAAGAACATTTCTCATTTCTTTTTTGGCTAATACTTGGTCAGCACCAAAAATAACGGCAATGTCGACCATAAAATTAAGTTTAACATTGTATTCATCAGTATCGTATTCGTCAGAGTTAATATCAAGCTCTAACTCGGGCCTAGATGAGTGATGGTCAATCTGCAAATATATTCAATTAATTAAAATTTATCTTTGAAGTAATTAACATAAAATATAATTATCTTGTCTTCAGTAGTTACTTACCACAATCACTCGTCTCGCACTGTTATCCACATCTGGTTCAACCCTAACATCGAAAAAAGGTATCACTGGAATTCCTATTTTTCTCAATTGGATGGTTGCTTTCATCCATTCAAAGTTTCGATGTTGCCACTCATATCCTTCTATGACGGGCCAGCCACCTAATTTTTCCAAAATCCCTAAAGCTGGAGTCAAACCTTTTGCATTGATCGAAGCTGCAAAGAACAAATTTAATTAAATGTCTTTAGAAAGTTTTACGAAAGTTGAGAATTTTTTTGAATTAAAAATTACTTCAATTTAGTGCTTTCAATGTAATTACCCAGTTTTATAAATTAAGTATTTAATAATGGAAGAATTTGCATTTGAAACAAGAATTTATTTTAGAATGACTTACATGTGTTCATACAAGCTTTGTATAAGTTTTTTACAAGCTTGAATGGTTTTGGTTCATCCGGTTTAATTTCCTTTTCGATGCTGATTTTCAATTGTTCATAAACTTTATCTTGGATGGTCCCGAAGGAGCCAACAAAATCTTGGTGATCAGGAATCACTGTTGTCTTCAAAAACTGACCACAGGCAAATTTATAAAAGTCGTCACAAGGTTCAACTTCAGTGTCCATGGTTTCGAGAATTTTGGAAGCTGCCGAATAAAATAATATTTATTTACAGATTGCTTATTACAATTTTTTAGTAAATTTCAATTTGTAAATTTCAATTTTATGATACTCTATTTAGATATTGGAAAATCTTGAATGCAACAGATTAGAAAAAAAAGAGACAAACCTGAGTGAATGCATTCACGTTTTTTACATACGTTCTCAGCATCTGATGTTGTATCTATAGACAAATAAACATTGAAAAATTGTATCCAATTTGATTTAGAAAGAGATAGATATGTTGTGAAAAATTTTCACAATAAATGCATACGTCAAAGACTTAATTGTACATAATACACAGGATGTTTTGATTATTTAATGCCATTAAGAACTTTCATGATGATTAAAAAATTAATGAAAACTAAGAAATCTTATTCTTAACTCAAAATTTTTGTTTTTGCTTAAACTATTGTTACTAGTGCATTACGAGAAAATTATCGACTTAATAATTGGCAGTCCACTAATTTTCTAGCTATAATTAATATAGTAGAAAACATTTAAATTTAATTCATTACCAATTACTGACTTAACATAGAGTACTATCTAAAATTTTGTTTAACTTTATCAAAATAGAAGAAATGTTTAATTCAAAGTAATAATTCAATTTAAAGTTTAATTCAATATCTGAAAACTACAAAGTATAGGCAAATATTAATTCGCAATTATCGATTCAGGTACTCACTTTCGGTATTGCAATTTTCAAAGTTTGAGGATAATATGCGGATGATGAGGCCTATTAGTAAACCAATTTCTGTTAATGTGAGAGCTACTATTGTTATAATTAAGTAACGTTCCGAAGCTGATCGCCGCCTCCAATAAGTTAGGTTTCTGAAAAAAAAGAATCCAAAATTTTTTAACCTTTATATTGCATTGCATTTAGGTAAAAAGAAATCAGATTAATTAGTTAACCTAAAAAAAGGTCTAAATTGAAGTTCATTCCGAATAAATCCGAATCATTCAAAAATGTGTATTCAAACCTAACAGTTTCATTCCAATCTAATGCAAAGGAAGTTTTAAGTCCGAATTAAACCAAAACCCATTCAAATGCAATTCGAATGAATCCACTAATCAGAATTAATCAGAGTTCATAAGAGACAATCTAATCAATCCACATGAATCCGAAAAACTTCGGATTCATTCAGATTGCAAGTTCGACTTAATTTTGATTAATTTGGATTAGCGGATTCATTCGGATTAAAGGGTCGGATTGCTTTTGAATATGGGTTTCGGATTACTTCGGATTGAAAACTTGCTTTGAATTAGATCGAAATGAAACTGCTTGATTCGAATACCAGCTTTAGCTTGGGTTACTAATTAATCTAAATTTTTCGACCGAAGTGTAATGTTTTCATTAATATAATTTTCACTAATTTAAAGTAAAAAGGTTTACAAATATTAGATGAGTTTTTAAAAGATGTCAAATATATATATATTTACAAGAAGAGTTCAATACGTCTGGAGTATGATTGTATAAAACTTTTCGATCGTTTTCGTTTTTTCGTTTTTCGCTTCTTCCAAATTTACAATTTCCGAAATTAAAATTTGTCGAAATCGGAAAATTTCAATTTTAGGAAAAATTATGTAATTTGCAATTGTTGGAATATTAAATTTTGGGAATTGTTATAACATCGGAAATTTAAAATTTCGATTACTGTCAATTTCGTGAAATTTCGATATTATTATCTTCTTTCGTGAATTATCTGCTTCGGACCTTTTTATTTTTCGGGACTTTTCAACTTTGGAAGTTTTAAATTACGATAATTTTCAATGTCGGTAAATTTTGGTGAACTCACTTTTTAATCACTATTTTTATATTATAATCACTAATAAAAGTAATAATAAAATTACTATAAATAATTGAGAATGACTCACGTTATCAGTAGGGCATTTGAACAACATGAAGACATCCTTAAAAAGCAGACCGAGAATTTCCAGTTGTTAAACGATCAAACGATACAGATATATTTGGATGATCTTCACTATGTATTTATATTGAAAATCGCAGTACAATTCATATAGAGTTTCCTATAACCAGCTTCATATAATCTTCCCGCAAAACGGTTACGTGTTTCAAACGTTGACTCAGTCGTCCTCTTGTTTATTTACTGACGTACTTTGATTTTGAATAAACACTTATTTTTGTAATCGAATATAATACGCAAAATCTGATTACCTATAACTGTAGTCTTTCAATTAATTCTAAATAATGTCATATTCATTTAGGAAACATAATCATTTCAAAGACTAATGCTATAATCAGATTTTGTATTTCGAGATCGATATTAATGTACAATAAAACATCTTGACATATTAGATATCTTTTTAAACGTCGAAAAAATCTGATTAATTAGTTATGTAAGAAACATGAGAAAGAAACTGTTAGAAGGGGGGAAGAAAGGTCCAAAAATGGTCAAGAAAAGCTGAAATTAATAATAAATTGTTCAAAATTTGTAAAGCTTACGCGACTAAAATTTGTTTGTCTTCAATTTTTTTGAACCTCCACTGAGGTGTCAGGCACGTACCTAGGGGAGGCCCGACGGGTCCTGCCCCCCCCCTCCCGAAATTTCAGAAAGTTTACTTTTTTGTAAATTTTCACGTATGATATTCTGGTGATGATATTACCTTTAAATCTGTGCCCCCCCCTTTCCTCTAAAATTCAAACATCAAACGTACACATGAAAAATACATATTTGAGCGAGAGTGATTTTAAAATCAGATTAGCTAGATCATTATAGAATAAAAATAGAAACCTCTGATCTAATGTATATTATAAACGTACATTTGCATCTGTAAATCCAAATAGCAGTCTAATTTCCTAATTGAATATTTTAAATTGTCTATTGTTAAATTTCTTTCAGAATGGCAATGGTGTAAATAATGGTAACTCGGACAATGCTCATCTAAGAAGCAGAACTACAATTAAGTTTGCACTTATATTTTCTTCGACTAACGGTTTAATATAGAATCGGAGAATATGACGACTTCCACACACTTGACTGGCAAAGAGATTTCGCCAGGGATCGCATACGTCATCGTTATATCGTGAAAAAAATACAATTCTATTTGGGATTTGATTAAAGGGCGCCCACGATGCTTGATCAGGATGGCTCTGCGTCCTTTTTTTTGGGCTATTTTACTGGAGTCGCAGCAGGTATTATAGACATTGGCGCTTCCTGGATGTCAGATCTTAAATTTGTAATTTGTCCCCAAGCTTTTTGGCTCAATAAGAAGTAATGCTGCTGGAGTTATAATGAGAAAACTTTCGATGGGGAAAATTGTTCTTTGGTAAATGAAATCTGATTTTAAGACTCATCAATTAATTTAAAAAATATTTGGGAACCACTTTCAGAAACCAGACAAAGCAAACAAAATTTCAAATTATTTGAATGGGTTTCAGTTAATTTCCAGTATTAGATTTTCAGGGATTATAAAAACAGGACTGTCCACATGTCAGGGAAGTCAAGGAAAATAGAAATTGATATATCAAAATGAAAATAAAGTAAGTGAAAGATTAAAAATAATACAAATTATTCATTTTTTTTTATATGTTGTATTTTTATTGATTTTTAATCTTTCAATTACTTTTTTGTATGTGCCGTATTTGTATTATTTATAATCTTTCACTTATTTTATTTTCATTCGCGAACAACACCCGAAGTTTCACTTCTGCGTTGTGTCTTTTAACACACAACTTTAATTTTTTTTACGGGTCCGTATTTGTAATCGTATGTCGGTATAGCATTTGTTTTAAACTGTTTTTCAATTATTGTTAGACATTAGTGGTTACAATTTTTTTACACAAATATTTCAATTAATAAAATTCTTTATAATAATATTACACATATAAATAAACAAACCAAAACCCCTATAGCTGAAAGGGTTTAGTAATGATTTAACCCCTGAAAGGGTTAAGTCTGTTAAATTTTCAGCACAAGAAATTTCAAGTGATTCTAGAGAATTTAAAATGATTTTTAAATATTTTTCATGACACGTGTAACGAAACATCGATTTTCGGTGTCTACACGGAGAAAAATGGACAGTCAGGTTGACTATCTGGAGTGTAAAACTGACTATACTAGAGTTTCAACTATAGGACAGCACCCTAGATAGCCAAACCTAATATTCGCAAAATGTTAAAAAGTGGTTGTTCAGCTTGACTATCCTAGAGTGTAAGTTTTAATATCCTTAGAGTGTAAAACTAGAGAGGTTAGTTACTAAACTAAAATAAAAAAACACTTACTGCCAAGCAGACAGACATAGATGAGAAATGTATCTCTTAACTTATCTAATGCATACAACCCTAATTCTATAACCTAACATAACACTACCGCATACAACGCAATTCCCTAACTCAGAATATCGCACGATGAGACGTTGAGTATATCGGTCGAAATGGTCATTATATATCAACCAACCAAATTGTCACCGCTTGTGAGAAACTCCCAGTGTCGGGCTAAGTGGTGACCCATAAGAGTGTCCTAAGGTAACCCAGAAGGTAACCCACGGGGTGACCCATGTAGCCGTGCGCAGATTCTTAATATCTCAGAGTGTAAAACCTGACACTCTGAAGTATTCAAACAGACAGTTGGTACTATTCAAACATTAGTTGGTACTATCTAGATGGTCAACCTGACTATCTAAATTTTGACACTCCAAGTTTGACTATCCATTTTACACCGTGTGTTAAGCGTCTCGAAGGGAGCCCTTTACAGTACAGAAGCGAAAGTACTGCAAAAGTAGTACCGAAAGTAAAATAGGGTATCCTAAAATGGATATAGATATTCTAAAATGTCTAAATAAATAAACCGGAGATTCTCTCTCCCTACCCCCCCCCTCTCTTATCTTATCCTATTCTATAGTATCCTATCATATCCTGTCGTATTTTATTCTATCGTATAGGATGCGATAGGATACGATAGAATTGGATACAATATAACAGAATACTATAGGATAACATACGATAGGATATAATAGGATATAATAAGATAGGATAGAGAGAGTACTTCCCGAACACGCTTACGGGGTACCAGCCAGCTTATTTCACGATCCTGGCGGTACTAGTACACTAGTGCAAATTCGGACTATTGTTTCGAAAATTGAATTCGTTACATAGGTCATGAAAAGCTTTGTACTTCACACGTCGCGAAACAGGCAATTATCGACTCGTGTGATTGACTCGTGCAATTATCACACTCGTCCGATAATTGCCTCCTTTAACGCCTTGTAAAGTAAATAGCTATTACAAGATTTTAAAGATATCAAGATTTCATAAAGGATTTCAGCGAATTTGAACCGATATATAAATAGATTTCAAGTTACTTTAAAGAATATCTAATGAAGAATAATAATTTAATGACATTAAAGAATTTTAATGGATTTTTAAAAGATATCAAGAAATTTTAAGTAATTCTAGCGAATTTAAAAGAATTTTAAGATATTTTTCACGATTCCAAAGATATCAAGATTTCCTAAAGGATTTAATTCAGGAATTTCAAGTTATTTTGAAGAGTGTTTAAAGAGTTCAGGGGAGTTTCAAGATTTTAAATTAATTTATGGGTCATTCCAAGTAAAAGGTAACTTTTGGCTACTACGAATGTTGAGATGGCAATGTTCAATTTTGGGTTCAAAACTAATTTTTTTCTATTGTCTGAGGTGTCAAATATACGAAAATGATAGTGGTTACGCAGTTAGAGACAGTTATTTTCTAGGATGAACCGTTTTGTGGCAGAAATTAACAAACTTTAAAAATTTTCTGCCTTGGCATAAAAATACCTTATTTTATTAAAATATTGTAAATTTTATCATTTTTTAGTATCAGATATCAAATAAGTATAAATATATATGCAAAATCAAGTTTTATTTACAATTTAATCCAAAATATCAACCAAATGGTAGGAAAAATGAATTTTTCTTCTCATTTTCGTTTGAAAAGAATATTTTAAACATATTTTATAAGTTTTATATTAGGTGCGCAACTAAGTTCTCGCTGTTTTTTTTATAACAATGCAATTTTATTGTGAAAAAATGCTTACAAATGTATCATTCAAAGTATTGTCCATCACTAGTTACAACATTTTCCCATCTTTCTGGCAGAGATCGAATACCTTGGCGGAAGAAGTGTTCGTCTTTTAAGGCTATCCACGAATCAAGCCATTTTGTGATGTCTTCATATGAGCTGAACTGCTGATGCGCCAGACCATGTGCCATCGAACGGAACAAGTAATAATCGGACGGCGCAATATCTGGGGAATATGGCGGGTGTGGTAGGACTTCCCATTTGACCGTTTCCAAGTAGGTTTTAACGGGTTTGGCAACGTGAGGCCGAGCGTTGTCATTACATCGCGTGGCTTCAAATCATAAGGAACCCAAGTTCCTTGCTTTTGAATCATTCCCAACGCGTGCAATCGCTTGGAAATGGCCTGACGGGTAACTTCTAATGCTGAAGCAAGCTCTTCTTGCGTTTGGCACGGATCCTCATCGAGCAATGCCGTCAATTCAGCGTCTTCGAAGGTTTTTGGCCTTCCTTCTCGCGGACGGTCGTCAGCATCGAAATCACCGTCTTTAAAGCGACGAAACCAATCACGGCACGTTTTTTCACTCAGAGCAGCATCTCCGTAAAATTTTTGGAGCTCTCGATGCGCTTCAGCCGCCGTTTTCTTCGAATGAAACAAGAAAATCAATACTTCCCGCAAATGACGATTATTTGGCACAAAATCAGACATTTTCACACAACCAAAATTATATAAAACAAAATCGAAATCACTAACGTGTTATCACAGTTTGTTTACCATATGTCTAAGCTTGGTTCATGACGTTTTGGATATTTCCGAATCGACACGCACTTAGTGTTGGAGCCTTCTATTGACAAACAGCGAGAACTTAGTTGCGCACCTAATATAAATATTATAATAGACACATCATTTACTAACTAAAAAATGAAAGCTGAATTTCAGTCTTAAGTCAGTTTAGATTTCTTAGTCTTAAAACAAGACTAGAAACTGACTTAAGACTGAAATTCAGCCTAAAAACTGATTTCAGCTGTAAACGCTTTCAGTCCTTGTTTTTTCTGTGAATATCATAGTTCCTAATAAGTTTAAAATTATAATTTTTTATTTTTATAAAATATTTAAATTATTTTAATAACTTTTCGATTTCCCTGAGCAACTTGCCGATTCACTTCTAACTTTCTTTTCAGAGCATTTAACTTTTCATTTTGGTTAGTCTGTAAACAAATTAAGATTCAAATTTAATCTAACTGCACGTAGAATATGAGGAAAGAATATAAATTTATTTTCGGGGACAGTAGTGGACATTTTAGTGATGGGGACAGTAGTGGATATTTTGCACTTGCTTGCTTCTCCTTACGAAAAGGATAGGTTTAAAACATCACGGCCCGTTGCACAACAATCCTTCGAATTTATTTCTGCTTTCCCATAAAAATGACGTTTCCACAATTAAAATGATCTAGTTGTTTCGTTTACTTGAGAACAGCTGTTTACTTTGGATGCATGGGCAAAGTATAAAGTATAACTGGGGCCAGGTAGGGCGCCAGACAGTGCTCCCAACGCGGGCACCGAACTCTACTGCGCATGTGTCGCACTCACTTGTATCTTTTTGTATTTTTTTCATTACTTACAATAAATTTAATTATTTTCATTATTTATAATAAAAATTTGTTTCGCTATTTATAATAAACAATAAAGATGATATTATTTAGCATTTTGAATTGCGCGCGAATAGTAACCAATCGAATGTCGAGCGCGGCACATGCGCAGTAGAGTTCGGGGCACGCGTTGGGAACGCTGGCGCTAGATCTGGCTCCGATCTGGTTAAGCGTTCTATCCGCGATCTGGCCCAGGTCCGTTTTTCAGATTGGGGCCAGATTTGGCCTGGTCTGTGCCCTTTCTGGGCAACAGCTAAATTTCTGCATGGGATCTTTTAAAAATCGACTAATTTCTTGAAAGCCTTCAAAGAATCTATAGCCTTTGAAATCCTTTTAAATTCAACTAAATCTTTTCAAAATCGTAAAAATGTCTAGAAATCTCTCCATAAAATTCCCTGACAAATTTAAAAAAATTCTTTAAATTTTATGTTAACATTTAAAATCCTTTTATATCTTTAAAATTCGTTAAAACTATCAGAAATCTGATAAAATTCGATGAAATCCTTAAAAATTCTCACAAAAACTCTCTTAAAGATCAGAAAAACCTCTTGAAATCGCTTAAATAAAATTTCCTTGCTATTTATAGAAATCTTTTAAAGTATCTCAAATTTCCTTTGAATTCTAGAATAACATTTAAAATTCCTTAATATCCCGCATAAAAACTCTTACAAAACTTTTGAAATTCCTTAAAATTTTACAAAAACCTTAGAAATCGATGAAATTCTCTGAAGTATTTTTAAATTCTTAGAAACCTCTTAAAATTGCTCCAAATTTCAAAACATTGAGAATCCCTTTTAAAATCGCTAAGAATTTTAAAAAGTCTCTTAAAATGGCATAAATTCCTTTAAAATTTCACGAAATATCTTAAAATACCTGAAAATTCTACGAAATCTTTTTGAAATCCTATAAAACTTTTTTGAATTTCGTAAGAATCACTTAAAAATCGTCAAATTTCCTTAAAATTTCTAAAAACCTTTTGAAATTCCTTTCTAAGAAAATGGTTTCTCTCTAAAAATGTCTCAATAATCTAGCATACATTATAGTTTCAAATTTGATTGGCTCTGGAATGACTTCAAGTTTTAAGGAAAAAAAAAAATAAATGCGCGCAGATCGCGTGTGTTATGATCTGCTAGTATATTTAAATTATATCAGATATTTAAGTCTTTTTAAATAAATATTATTATTATTTTTTTAATTTAATAAAAAGAGTCCCACCCTAGTATCAAATAGTTTTATGCACCATTCATTGTGATATAAATTTACATTTATATTTCGTAATATAGAGGATAAATAGAGAGGACTCAACCAAACATTACCCCTAAGCATTATAAACATTGAACTATATTATTTTCTTTATGAATTTACCTAAATATTCGAATGACTGTATAGCACCGTGAACGCAAGCAGTTTGCAGAATATCACTATTGGAGTGATCTCTCACATTTGAATTTACATTGTGAGATAGGAGAAGTTTGACAGTATTTATTTTGTCCATTTTAACCGCCCTGTCCAATGCTGTAAGGTCAGTTGCGCCAGCCCCTCCACTAATAGTTCGAAACTCCTACATAGCATAAGTTATTGCGCTGCAAATACGCTCATATGTGCCATTAATAAAAAATTTGGCGTCAGAAAACCTCAGAAGTTACAGACGGTGTTACGTGGAGGGGGGCTGGTGACACGTTATCCCCCTCCAATGAAGCAAATAGATTTTGTGCTACATGCTCCTCAAGAACTTCAAATACTCTCATATGCTCCATAAATTAAAAATTTTGCGCAACACTGTAATGCGAGATATTAAAAATCAAAATGGGAGGGGGGGCTGGTACGATTTTCCTCAAATGATAATATTTTTAATAATCCGCCAACACCATTCTAAATAACTTTAAATGCGCTCATTTGCGCCACTAATAAAAAGAATTGGGCTAATTATTTAATATTTTTTATATTGCCGGGGGGGGGGAGGCAGCGTGACATAGAGGTTAATTACGTCATGGTACGTTTAAAATAATTTTGCTAAACAGAGTATCTATCATTTTCAAATGCGCTCATATGCGCCACAAATTTTTTTCTTTTCTCTTAAAAATTGCACGCTCTATCGGTTTATTAAACCCTCAATAAATGATAACCGTTGAAAATAAAAATCATTCAATTAAAAAATAAAGGTAATCACTCATATACATCCTCAAATGCGCTCTCACGCGCCATATTTTTTCACAAAAAACTATAATAATAAAGAAAGATATAAAAGGTAAACTATTATTAAGAAAGTTATAACCATCGAAATAATAATTCAAAACATTTACATTGAACGTGGGGTTTTCGGATAGGATTTCAAATGCGCTAATACGCGCCACAGCGTAAATTAATGAAAATCCTCTGTCACTCCCTATTAGAGACCGAATTATTAAAAATTATTATTACCTCTGTAACTAAAAATTTTTATTTTTGACATACAAATATCTCTGATGTCATTACCTCCGAGGTTTTCAAATGTGCTCAAATGCGCCACCACGTAAATCAGCAAGAATCCCTTATCATCCCCTCTTATACACCCTATCATTGACGAACAATACCATCCGAAGACCAAACATGTTTAAATTGACAAATAAGTTTAGCTGATGTCAGTACCTCCAAGGGTTCCAAATGCGCTAATATGCGCCACCACGGAAATCAGCAAAAAACCCTTATCATCCCCTCCTATAAACCCTATCATTAGCGCACACTACCTTCCTAAGATCAAATGCGCATATGAGCGCATTTGGGACCCTTGGAGGTACTGACATCAGCCAAACTTATTTGTCAATTTAAACATGTTTGGTCTTCGGAGGGTATTGTTCGTCAATGATAGGGTATATAAGAGGGGATGATAAGGGTTTCTTGCTGATTTTTTAATAATAGCTTACCTTTTATATCCTTCTTTATTATTATGGTTTTTTGTGAAAAAATATGGCGCGTGAGAGCGCATTTGAAGATGTACAGGAGTGATTACCTTTATTTTTTAATTGAATGATTTTTATTTTCAAGGGTTATCATTTATTCACGGAAAAAATTTGTTCCGGAAGAATTACCGAATTAGTTCAGAGACTGAGGATATGAGAATAATTCAGTAAAAGTTACGGATCTACTTATTTTAAATGTCACAGAACTTTTTTAAAGAGAATTCCAGATAAATTTCGGGAGAATTAAAAATAATTCGGGAAGAATTCTTGAATAGTGCAGGAACTTTCTGAAGTGAGTTCAGTGAGAATCCAGTAGGGCGACTATAGGAATTGCGGAGGAGTTCGGGAAAATTTCAAGGACGCCGCGCTATTTCAAACAGTAAAAAAAAATATTCCTATTTGTCTCTGCTTCGCGGGTAGAGATGATTTATAACATTAACATTATTAATCCGCATTGCATATTATACATATTTCCACACAAATGTTTATATTTATACTTAATTTACTTTACATATATAATCGCACGCTCTTAAAAAATCTTAAATACCTCGGGTTTTGAACCCTCCTAACACGCATATTCCTACCTAACCCTAACGACTAAGCCTCGCGGCTATATCACGCTGGGGATACAAAAACAAAATCTTTGCTAAGCTTGACCGGGTCGGTTCAAGATGAAACGTGCGCAGATGGACGACTGCGCATGCTGCTTTACGGCAGAGTTCGGGAATTTTTCCAGTCCAAGATTCAGAATTCTCTTGGCAAGGGAATAATAAAAACTCTTTTAGATAAACGGAAATTCTCCTGAAGAATCTTGCGAAGATTATCGAACTGAAAAGTTATTTAATATCTACCGAATTTTTCTCATATCCTTAGTCTCTGAACTAATTCGGTAATTCTTCCGGAACAAATTTTTTCCGTGTTGAAGATTTAATAAACCGATAGCTCGTGCAATTTTTAAGATATAAGAAAAAAATTTGTGGCGCATATGAGCGCATTTGAAAATGATAGATACTCTGTTTAGCAATATTATTTTAAACGTACCATGACGTTTTTAACCCTTACGTCACGCTGCTCCCTCCCCACGAAAATATGAAAAATATTAAATAATTAGCGCAATTGTTTTTATTATTGGCGCAAATGAGCGCAGTTAAAGTTATTTAGAGTGGCGTTGGCGGATTATTAAAAATATTATCATTTCAGAAAACTCGTACCAGCCCCCGCTCCATTTTGATTTTGAATATCTCGCTTTACAGTGTAGTGTGAAACTTTTAATTCATAGCACAAAATCTGTTTGCTTCATTGGGGGGGGATAACGTGTCACCAGCCCCCCCCCCTCACGTAACACCGTCTGTAACTTCTGAGGTTTTCTGGGGCAAAATTTTTTATTAATGGCATATATGAGCGCATTTGCAGCGCAATAACTTATGCTATGTAGGAGTTTCGAACTATTAGTGGAGGGGCTGGTGCAATTGACCTAATGCTGTATTAACGTGTATGTCTACGGCAATGATATCCGCGCCATGTTTTAAAAGAATAAGGAGTTCGTTTGTTTTGTGTATACATTTCATTAAACATGTTTCTCCAGCAAAATAAAATCGTTTATGAATGTCGGCTTCATTCTCCAAGAGGTATGTAAAAATTTCTGAAAAAAATAAAATTATAAATAACTAGCTGTGAAGTTGTATCAACTTTTGTGCTCAATGATCACTTTCCTTTCTGTGTAAGCATATTTGCTTTCAAGAAGCATTATTTAATTATTAGGAATTATTTAATTCATTATGACATGACACCTTTCATTTGTAACTTTGAAAAATTTTATTTTTCAAGTGTAACTTGCCAAATTATCACATTTTAAGCTGATCATGTAAAGACAGTAATAATTTGCTGTAATGACACGAATTAGATGACTGAATAATGATGCATTTTAATTAATTAAATAATGCTTTTTCTATGAGGATGCAAATCATATATTTGCTTCCAGAAAACAAGGTGCTCATTCAGCACAAAAATTGATACAACTTCATAGCTATATCTTGCTTTTTGTTAATGAACAAACTTTAGTGTTTTACCTGTTACATCATCAGGGCTGAAGCACAATTCTTGATAAACTGTAAGATTAGTACCTAAAATTGCGTTCACATTAGCCTCATGGGATACTAAGAATTTAACCATAGGTAAGTTTTTTCTGAGTACAGCGGCAATCCATAACGGGGAAGCGGTACTGTTTTGCCATATACATGCCCACGAAGATACCTATATAACAGGAAAAACATGGTGAAACGACAGCTTAAGCTATGCATCTATCACATCGACATATAGAAATGAACCGCTAACCCTTTGAGGAAAATGGAAGTAGGGGATTTACTTCCAGCAATAAGCTTTATCTAGAAAGAGACAGGTTTTCCTCTCACGTTTTTTTTTTCTCTTTCTAAAGCCTACTTCCATTTTCCCCACAGTGTTAGCGGTCCATTTCTATAAGTCGATGATCTATCATAAGGGAGAGATAACCTTAGGGATAGAAAGGAATACAAATTTCTGGCATAGGAAGATAGATTTAGGGATAGAAAGAAATTAAAATTTATTCTGCGTAGAGATAGACTGAGAGATAGAAAGAGATAGATATTTTTAAAAAATAGTTAATTTGGATTAATGCAAATTTGTTATTTCGAATGTGGGTCCAAATTAACAATTTTGTTGGTCATTGTTTAGTAAACTTTAAAAAACCATGAAAAAACCATGTTTTCTGCGTTTATCTCGAAAACCATCCAGACAACCCCTTAATTTTATTTCAAATTCGGGTGCCGCGTCGAAAAATACATAAAAATAAGCCTGTCCCATCAAAAGTTCAGATAACTTTTGCTTCCTCATAGGGGAAGCTTTGTTTTCGATACATTTTCTAATATTTTTAAAATCATTTAATTAAACTTTCCTCACGTGATAAATGTCTAATACAACATTCTAATCAATTGTCCGCGTGTGTGTGTCTCCATTTCTCTAATATTGGAAACTATATGAGGATCTAATGAGAACTAATTCAATATAATTTAAGTACTATTTAACTCCTCAAAATGTGTGCATATTTCTATTTTTTATTTTATTATGTATATTCTCCCCGAGTCGAAATATAGTGCTATACTTTGACACTCCTTATTATACACAAAATAAAATTGTTGAGGCTATAAGAGTATATTAAAGTAGGAGCTAAGTAAAATAAAAATTGATAAAAGTGTCTTAAAAAACAATTATTAATTAAGAACATGGTTTATTCGTATAGTTATATTGTGGATATTCTTATAACAATTCACTCGAATCTCGCTATAACGACGTTCAATATAACGAGCGCTTGCTACAATGAGCTATGATGAGTGTAACAAAAAACGTTTACAGGCTAGCTGTCACAAGATTACTAGTGGCAGCGCTCTTGAAACAAAACTTTAAGACGTCAAATTTGAATAATTTTTTTAATGATTATTTTAAATAACAAGATTTAAAAAAATTATTTTTTTCACTCATCAGAACTTTATGTAGTCACAAGTCTGACTTCACAATTTCGTTCTTCAATTTAATGTAATTTCTTTTTGAATTAATATTTGTCCATCTATTGGGGAATGTCATCTATTGGTATATCTATCCCACGAAGTAACATAAGGAGTAGGAACTTCGTGTGTTCCGATGAGAAAAAGTGGCCGCGTGTTTTCCGACATTACTTGATTTAGTGGAGCTGGCGCCCCTTGCGGGAAAAGTTAGTAAACATGCATTATAAGACTTGCGTTCTTACGTTTTTTAAATATGTTCTGTGTGTGAAAATACTTTTGACAGCTTGAAAAGGAAAAAAGGAAAAGGAAGGATACTTTGAAAGTGAGTAAGTATATTTATTGTTATTATATATTAGTATTATTGTATATTATATTGTAAAAACTAAATTCATAACCTAAAAACAAGAAATAATAAATTAAAATAATAAATAATATTTATTCCAAAATAATGATTACAATAATTAAAAATTTTTTGTCTATCATAT
>UCOH01005970.1:0-53517 GCA_900474275.1 Synergus japonicus
ATATATATATATATGTGTGGTACACGACCACAGAGGACATGTGCGAGCACGCAAGTGCGTGCAAACTCGCTTATATTCACGTGGATGTTTGCTCATGTAGGAGCACAAGTCCATACGCACGTATGCCGTTGGCGGGTTGAGAATATTTGCAAGCCAAATTTTAATACCGGAATTAATTTGACCCGAGGAGTAGACGAGAAACGTAGGAAGGTAGATAGGTGCCCTAGCCACCCACCGTATAACTATATGAGGAATAACGCGGTACGGCACTCCACCTTTCGCGAGGGTGTTCGTCCTGCGGCAATACACCCTCCCCCCCCTCTTCACATTTTAGTTTCTTCCCGCGAGGGTAGTAGTCGTCGTCGCATTATAAAAATGTAAGCTAATTTATCGACGTAGTGCGCAACGAAAGTTTCAGCGCGCGGTCGAGGTAGTTTAGCTTTATAACGTGAATTATTACGGGAGAGAGAAGGAGTAATAAAGGGTGGGTGGTGGATGGTTGGGGGGGGTGGGAAGACCTCTTTTACCGCGTGGACCACAGCGGACTACAAACGTCCCTGGTTGGTTCTCCTTCCTCCTCGATACAAATGGCCAAAGTAAACTTCGCCATTACCAAGTAACGTGCTGCACGAAAGTTACCCCCGTTGGAGCCACCATTTTGGCTCTACTGCCACCGGCTAGGGTGACCCACCCTGGTATCTACTATCTATACAACCCGCGGACCTTATACCCTTGCACCCTTAAACCCTCCCTTATACCCAGAGAGAAAGGCTAGAGAGTGTAAACCCGGCCACGTCTGCTTCTGGTTTATGGCCCTGCCGACTCTAGACTACCGTCTGGGATTAGTTCCGTCCTTGTGGAATACGTTTCTGTTTCTGTGGAAAAGAGAACTAAATCCGGCAAAGAGATGGGAAAAGAAGTAACGTGGCAGGGACTAGGGAATATCGTATTGTTTTTACCCACCATGTGTTTACAGTCGAGTCAGAGTAAAGTTTTATTTTGTCGTTTACTTCTCTCGCGCTTGATGTACACCCGACTTGACGGAATTTATTTTGTCCTCTATTCCGCGAATAAACTTCCCCGCAAGCTTTGTATTAATCGGATGTGCACTCTTTAAACTGATGATATTATAATTATGGAATTATCCCAATTTATCCAAGTTGCTGCGTACATAAAGCAGAGGAACTTGCTGTGTTGGATATTTCCGGAAAATTAAATATAAACTTTTTCTATCTGAAGAAATTAATCACACATGCATATTTAATCATATTAATCACATAGTTAGTTATTCGTGTTTATAAATGTGTGTAATTGGATTTTACCGTGAAGGAAACAGTTTAAACTTTTTACCCTCTCTCGATTTTGAAACGTGCTTGATCAATTATTAGAAAACCAATAGTTGTAATGACGTTATAAAATCGTTTACCCGAGAAGTGAATCGATGTTCAAGGACGCAGTAAAAATGTACCCTTCATTTAATTAAAACTCTTTATAATCAGATTACAGTTTCTCGCTTCAATACTTTCTCGCTTTAAATACCTTTATTTTTTTCATACTTTTTTCATACCTTTCTTGGAATTATTTCAATAGTACACTTCTAATTGTAAGTATCCAACTGTAAGTAAAACTAAGATTTTAATTTTTCTTTACAAAGCTTATTCAGTAATCCAATTACCGACGCCGGCGGTAATCGAATTGATAATCCTCAGAAAAGCTTTGGAGACATTAGCGATCTCCGCAGCCAATCTTAATTCAATATACTCCTCTAATTAACTTGACCTAGAGATCACGTGAAACCATAATTAATTCAGGTTGAAAATCTTATCTTAATTAAAATAATAGAGAGCAAAATCTCTCAAACCGTATAATTAAAATTTCAGAACCCAAACATATATTATAATGTCCACGATATAATAAGTCTTTAAAGGAGAAACAATGTTTCGTGGGAATTCGCGGTCTTTCGCTACAAGTGAAAATGCATATTTTGAAACGTTGGTGCATTAATTAAGCTAATTAGGTATGAATATTAAATTCGCAAAACATTAATTAAAACTACTACGATAATTACAGTTATCGAAATTTACATAAGGTTTTGTGTATATGTAACTGTATTAAATTTTAAACTTACTATATTATGCAAACATATTAGACAATATTTACAACAAAAGAGTAGCATTTACTTATATAGATTTATTTAGTATTATATTTTTAGTATTGTATTTAGTATGTATTGTATTTAATTTCCTTGGTTTTATTTTAAACTATTTTAAATGTTCATGAATCTTTTTTTCGAATTTATTAAGTATTAAAGATTCTTTTCAGTGAGTTATGAATTCGTTAATTAACTTTTATCAGAAAAGACGAAAACGGAGATTATTTCGAGCCATAATTAAGCCAACACTTCAGAATCTCTTGGGTAGCTGGGTACCTAATTTATGAACATTACGGAGAAGGCGACCATCTGAGTCTCCAGAGAAATGAGGGAAAAGTATCTTTCACCCTTGCTCAGTCATCAACCACCCTCAATTCCAACCTGATGGTCAACGGCCGTTGCTGTCACCCGATAAACTTTGTCGATTACACTTTTCCGTCAAGCATAGAGCGAACTACCGTATATCAATGTGCGTATATATGTTTTGAGCTTGTGGGAGTTAATGAATCTCACGTACGTATGGGAAAGAGAGACCGCGAAAGAGTGAGAAGGGGGCGGAAAAAGGGGTGTTCGTTGGAAACTCACTTGGGCGAACGTGCTTTTTGAACGGAATTTAAAAATTTCTTGAAACTCTCCTACCACCCAACTGCTTCGCCACGCCGAAGTTGAAATTGCAAAATAAATGCTCTCCGACAACTAATAACAACTTCCGCTTGTATATTACTCAAAAATAATAATTTAAAGTTATGTGAGGGAAAATGGTAGATGATATTAAATGCGGTTCTATACTAACGTTATTATTTACAGCTCTTAATTAAAAACAACAAAAGTTTAGGCGTCTGATTAAATAAATTCGAAAAAACTATAGAATGTTCTTTTTAACTTTACTTTTTACTTTTTTTCCATCTATTACTCACTTCTTTCCACATCATATTTCTCTTTCTCATTCTCTTCCTTTTCGCGTCCTTTGTCGCCATTTTGTCTGTCCTCTACATTCTGCGCCCACGCACTTCAATTTTCCCGCCATTTTCCTAAGGCGCCATATTTGAAACTTTCGCAAGGGAAATTTCTGATTTCGCGACGGTATTTGGCGATTTTTTCTTTATGTTGCAGGTTTGTGTTACATTTTTCTCACGACGCGTCTCGTCTGGATGACAACCGTTCGAAAACTGACGAACTGCAACGGAGACGCTGCACACTAACAATCTCCGGTTCTACCCGTTTTATCCGATTTGCATAGAGCTCGGCTTGAACGGCAGGACAGATTGGTCCAGAAAGCAGGCTCCGCTCTATAGAGAACGCGACTTCCATTGTCGGACCCCCAGCAAAGCTGCAGCTCGGTCCCCACTATTTGATCCTTGCAGATCCTGCAGAATCCTGCAGAATTCTGGTTAGACTCTACGCATCAAGCTCGTTCTTTATCTCCAATGGGAAACTACAATCTTTCAAAAATAATTTCAAAAAGTGATTTTTAAATCTTTCTTAGAGATTGTTCGAAATTTTTGTTTTCGGAAAATGATTTTAACATTTTAGTAAGTTTCCCTAAAGCGTTTGGAAATTTATTAAAATTTTAGGAAAATTTATTGGAAGAATTAAGGAAAACCCCCTAAATATTTGTGAAATAAAAAATGCCTATTGGGAATTGTCCCAAAAAATGTAAGATTTTCTACATAAGTTAGTATTATTCGCAAAGAGCTTTTCGAGAATTTATCCTAACAAATTTTTGTAAAAATTCACAAAAGGAGTAACATTCCTCAAGAGTTAAAAGCGAATTAAAGCACGTTCCATATAAAAAAGTAGAACATATGTAAATGTTTCCCTTAAAATAAACTATTCCTTTATGCACTTATCTTGCTGAAATTCTAAGTCCACTTTTAGAACAACTCACTTTGAATTTCCGGTGGGAGCGTCATCAAACAATAAGTTCACAATTCTGCAAGTATAACTTTTAACAACCTGTCACAAACACTGCACGAGTGATCATCTTTTGAGTCGCGTATCTGTCCCCTTCACGACAATAGAACTACTCTGAATAAAGGCATTGTATGATTCCTTCTGCAGAAGGTATATCAGTTGCAAGGTTCTTAGCTAAAGTGAACTAGCTCTCTTCTCTAAAACGTCGCTTGTAGTCTCTGTGCAAGATGCACAAAGTGATCGTTATGAAAAAACTGAAACGAAATATATATATATATATATATATAGAAGAAGACTCTTTCATGCTGAGATTCTAATTTTTTTATTTGCAGAAATAATTCTGCTTCCTTTTTGCGAGTCAAGGGAGCGTCATCTCTTTATACTCTGAATGCCTGAAGAAATACGGAAAAAATGAAATCAATTCATTTTGACATTCTATTCATATTCTTGTCCTTCTTTTGTGGTCAATTTTTATTCCACCTCTCAAAACAAGTACCAATTATTCAACGTAAGTTTAATGTCTTCTGTCCAAGTAGACTCTATCGTGAGAATTTTATTTTAAAGAATAAATCTATTGCGAATCGTTGCCCTTATAAATAATTAATCTCTGTAAGTAGTCTTGTCTTCAATCTTTTCGTGGGAAGCTTCCCTCTTTTGAATAAAGCGGATATCATTTTCTCATTTCGTTTAGACGAAAAGACTCGTCGCAAGGTCTAGATATTAATGAAAGAAATCCGCTGTTTCGATTTTCTCTCTCGAAATTTTATTAAGCAGAGAGGCTGACCCCCAATTTGGAACCGGTTGCTGCAGAGTATGTTCAGCCTCACCCCTTCATGGTTCGAAATCTGTTCAGGGTGAAGAGAAGGGAGTCGCGCGACTACGAGTTGCCCTAGACCTCACAGGCGAGTTCGACAGGTTGCTTCAGGGTGCCCTAAATGGCTCAGGGTCTCGACCTCACCTTTAACCTTACACAGGTATGTCGCATAATTGTTACATGCTTGTCCCGTAAGGTCTTGGTCTATTGTAATAGAAAAGAAAGTCTTGTAGATGAAATATTTTTATCATGTTTCAAATATCTAAAGGACCAATAATAATGTGGAGTCCTTCAATGATGAAGTTATACATTGAAATAATAGTTCTTCTTTTAATTAGCTATGTACTTACCGGGTTGAAGTTGCAGACATCCAATCTGACAAACTTTTAACATTTTTTTTACATTATTTTTTGATTACATTGAGAAAAAAATACTCAGAAATCAATAAATCTCTTCCAAAAGCAGATATTTTATTAATTCAAAAGAATGTTTAAAGAAACAAGAATTAATCATTTCCATACATTTTAAAGTATATACATTTGAATCAATAAAATACATATCTGCTTTTGGAAGAGATTTATTGATTCAAAAGTATATTTATTGATTTCCGAGTATTTTTTTCTCAGTGTAACAATATAGAAAAAAGTTCCAAAATAATTTTATTTTTATTTATTTACTGGCAGAAATGTACTCGGGCTTTGCCCGGGATTTTAAGATATTTCAAGTGATTTTCAATTTCAATTTTTGAGACCACTTTTTTATTGATATTTTTGTTCCAATAAATATAAAAAAAAAATCATCAGTCTGAAACTTCAGTCCAATTAGCTAGGTTTGCAGACCGTTAAAAACGAAATCATCTGCTGGAGATTGGTCGCAGTTCATTGTAACAATGATTGTTATTAACGACGTCTGTAATTCAGTTTCCATGTTGTGTCTGACGTGAAGCAATGATGTCAAGATAAATCCAATCCACAAGCAACGATATAGGTTGCAAAGGCGTGCACACGTTATAGGCCTATTAGGTAATCGTGTATCGGGCGTATGTATCGATGTATCCTGTGCACCTATGTGTACATGAGTGTCACTCACACATCAGCATATTCTGAATACACGCAGACAGATTCGCGTATCACAATACAGAAGTGTGGTACCGGCGTGGCGTGGCGTGGCGTGGCGTGGCGTGACACGGCGTAGCACATGAAACACATGTCGATACGGCCACATAATGGGAACATAACCACTATGTAGATACCGGAGTATTTAGGTGTCATGGTGTCACAGGTTAATTGCACATGATTGGTTATTGTCCGTCTGCTCATATCCAACTATAGTTTCTATACTTTCATTTTCAATCAACTGCACCAAAAGATTTCGTTTATTTGGAATCGATGATACACCTGGCTAGATCACTTTTTTCATATTTCTAGCAAAAGAGAGACATCTTTGTCGATATCCTATAAATGAATTATATCCTCTTTCTACATACATGTATATGTATATATGCATACATATTTTTCTCGCGTCTCATTTACCGCGAATGTCGGCTTCGTAATTCAATGAGAGATCGACCAGGGTATAAATTAATTCGAAAAGTGACGTTAGAAATGCATGTGCACCTCTCGTCGATTTATAGATGGAAGGAAAATCGATATTCGATTCGGGATAAGTTCTTTACGTCAATTAACGAAGTAAATCGGAATTATTGCGCACAATATGCATTTTATTGCACCGGTTATATATTTTAAATAATATTATAGAAATATTCATTATTATATACATTTCATATACTAAATACTGATGGTATTAATTCTTTAATGGCATCTTAATTCTTTTTTCAAAGTTCCGTAATTCTGATTCCCGTGTAGAAATTTTGCTCTTTGGTCCTGGTCGGTTCAAATATAGAAATATTTTACTAAATACTGCTGGAGCTTAAATTTAAATCAGGAAAATTATCGCGTCTCGACTGTTATGCAAAATTCTCTTACCTTCTTCTATATAATTACATCAGAAGTATCGAGCATTCACCACGGCATCAGCGTTCTGTAAATAATATAAAACGTTCCTTATTAGAAAGTGTAATTTTTTGTAGAAAATATAAAATGAGATATAATTTCTCAAGCTAACGAGATAAAATCCTGAAAAGATTAAAGAAGTATTCCTATTGAATGGTAAAAAATAATGACAAAAGTTTGGATATATTGTTTCATGGACTGAATTGAGGTTGATGACCCTATAATATCCATATTATTGTCCTATTACTGGAATCCAGACTGAGTCCTCTTTTGGTAGCGAGATATGTTCGATAATCGATGATAATGTGATGATGCGCGTGAGAGTTTTGACCTTGACACTGTACCAAATTAACGAGCGTCGACCCCCAATCCATCGGTGGGACATTGCTACTGTACTGGCTACACACAAGCAGCCAAATAGTACATACTGAGAACAACTGGGTGATCCAATCTGGAATGTGGCTTCAACATGTTCGACATACTAGCCTTGAATCTGATAATAGTGTCTCGAAGATTTAACCTTGATTGATTAGTTCAAGGCTACAATAACAAAGAACCAAAAACCCTCAATCAAATTTAATTTTTTGATTTTTTCGAATCGTGGAAACTTTAGGATTGACGCCACAATGAAATCTCTTTTTTATTTATTTATACAAGCATACCAACATTTTTCTGACCAGAATTATTTGGCAAAACAGATTATCAAGATTATAAGTTATCAGCTTATCAAGGAGCTTAACTGGAAAATGATAAGGAATCGTAGGTATATTGTCAACAAAATTCTCTGATGACGAAGCGAAACTATTTCCGAGCGATAAATAAATAGGGAAGTAATAATAGAATGAGATTATAAGACATAGTAGCCATTTATATAAATTTTCAATTCAGAGTGAATGGAAATTTCATTTATTTATGTCTGTCTGATATGGAAAGAAACAGGAAGATTTTTTTTATCCTTTATATTTTGTAGTATAATTTAATTATCAAATGATTAAAGAATCAATTATTTTAGGAAGATTAAGTTGGATTATTTGAAAGGCACAACGTGTGATATTAAAGCGACCATGAATGTACAGTCTTTGTGAACACCATCACTGTCAATGACCGTGTCCCATTAGTCCTATGAATCTCCGTGGTAACATGACACGACCTATTTCGGTACTAGTGCCACTGTGAAATTGGTAGAATAGTAGTGATATAGCTTTACTATCTCTAAATAGACCAAGAGTGTATCTAGCATTACTGATTCTATCAAATTACTAACTTAATTTGCGAAGTGATTTATAAAGACCACAAATCGTATATATATTCAATTTTTATTTTAAAAGTTACATGTAAAATTTGTTATAACTATTTTAAAAGACAAGAGAGTTTAAAAAAATCTGTTTATATAAAGACTCTCTTTTATATTCTCTCTTAAAAGTACCAAAAACTCATCTATATTATTTAAAGAAATTGCCCCATTTAGCTTTATTTAAAATGAGGTTCTGACGAGACCCTGTTTGGAAAAAATAGAGAATACCTAACATTTTTCACATTTAATTATTTATTATGAACATATAAAAGATGGTTATATTTATAGAGATAATTTCCATAGGTTTCTAGTCATTTTAAGTTTTAAGGAATTTTTAAGATTTTCGCGGAATTTTCAAGAATTTCAAGAGTTTTCTCGGAATTTTAAAAGATTTTACGAATTGTGAAGATTACCTAGAATTTTAAGGGATTATAGAGGATTTTATGAAATATTAAGCAATTTTAGAAACTTTAAGAGATTTAAAAAAATTTTAAGGGATTTCAAGGAATTGTATAAAATTTTGTTATGAAATGTTGAGAAATTTTAAGATATTTCCTGGACTTTTTAAAATGAATTTTAAGAAATTATACGATGTTTTTTTATGAATTTTAAATAAAATAGATTATTAAACAAAGAATATATGAAATTATTTGAAATTATTTTGAGGTTCCTTAAAAATTCTTTAAAATCTCTTGAAATCATTTAAGATTGTCTTGGCATTTTTTAAATCTTGTGAAAGCTTTTGAAAATTTTTAAATTCTTTGAGGTTTTTCCAAAATCCTTTTAAATTCTTTATTATCATTTAAAATCCCTTGAAATACTTAACAAAATGTTTTAGTGGCTTGAAAATCATCCGAATTCTATTAAAATTTCATAAATCTTAAAAACTAATAACTATAATCATTCTTATACCAAAATCATTATCGACATACATAACTTATGAAATTTACCTAAGAACTAAACGTATGAAGCAGCAAAGGAGTCCCAGTTAATTAGTGATTAACATTGTCGGTGGATATAATCAACGAAAGTGATAGTACACTCATCTAACGAACGGTTGGAATTGCACCTCGCGTTTCTATGTTGAGAGACCCATGACCTCTACACCATGGAGATGATCACGAGGTGACCCATTGGTGCAATTCACCCACTATAGAAGCGTGGGGTTAACGCGGAAGAGGTATGGCCTACAAAAATACAGATTTCCAATAACCGATAGCTCTCCCTCGCATTGGACACTGAAACAATGCTGCTTGCATGTGAGGGAGAAAAAAAGGGAAGAATTTTTCCAGTGACTCTTTCCCTCACTGAGCACTGCTCGCTCACACTTTCTTCCTCTTTCTCTATCGGATTTTTTTTTCTCAATCGAGCGATGCATGTGTACCAACGGGACCACGTGTTTCAGGCCATCTCTGTCTAAACAAATAGCTCACAGACTATTCTTTCTCACTCTGTCTCGATCGGCTTCTCTTTTCCTGTCAATTCTCTCTCAATCTACCCTCCACGAGCGAATCCGCGACCTCCGTTCGTCTCTCTTCCCTCTCATTCACGTGGCGGTTAATAAACCATTGATTGGTGGATTGACACCGATATAGGGAAACCAGTCGTCCTGAATTTAACTCTTTCTGCTCTCATATCGTTCAATTCCCCGGAACAGAAAAGTTCAAGATGCCTAATCAACCTGAATGTCAAGAAACGAATGAATTGACAGAAACCAATTGACAGGATTTCAATATGGAACTGAATATGCTGAAGAAGTTTTGCAGAAGATTTATAAATTCGAAAAAAATTAGTTTAAACCCATATAGAAATTTTAATGTGGCCTTGATTGGGTCCAGATAGGGGGTTATCAAGTGGGAAATGAAACACACGGCCCAATCGGGCCCAGACCTGAAATCCCAATTGCCAGCCCCAGCTAAGTGTTTTAAGGCACCGAAAAAATAATACAATTGTATAACTATGTTTTTGTTCATTTTTGAGATGCAAAGTCGAGTCCGCCTCGATTTCTGGGTGAGTTCATGTATACCTTAGGTGACAAGCATTTTTTCTGTGGCAAATGCGACGCCGTTCGAACATCACGTTACTCAAAGAGGTCCAATTTCGCATGGTGTTAATCGTATTATCTTCGTACCTCTTCCTCCGAACGAAAACTCAGTGGCCCTTTACCTCCTGTGACTGGACACCTTCAGAAGTGTCACTTTGCCCTATTCTAAAGATCATAGAATATGAAGAATAGGATCGGACAATACAACTTTTGGAACCTCTATTCTATGTAATGTATATTCAGAATTAAAGAATTATCTGAATATTCCCTATACTGAAATGAATTGCTTGAAAACATATTTAAACTCCTTCCTAAATATGTTAAATTAATTAAATAAATAAAATTTTTATCAGTAATTAGTAATATTTTCCTATTATATATTTTCCATTAATGAGTTTAAGTGCTGAAATATTCCAAAACTACATTCATAATTAAATTTGTCACAATGGAAAGATTTAAATCTGTCAACCTTTCGAAATAGTTAGGAATAAGTGACAATATAGAAAAATGATGTGTTATAAAAACTGAAGTGCTTTGATAGATTATAATTTACCTTCCATAATCATTAATTATGTATAGTCGAAATTCTCTAGTATTCGCTGTTCAACTTTTAATTGAATTCGATTTAAATTCGGTTCATTCACAATTCAAACTATGTCAAACTTAAATATCTGAGAAATGCGATATACATATTTTATTGACCCTGTTACTGAAAAAGTATCTTAAAATCAATTTTACTGAAGAATGGTGACTTTTGTTCAAGTTAATAAAATCTTTCAAACTTATTTAATTAAATAAATTTTATAGATAATTTATTGAATGGATTTCTACGTTTTTTTTTAATTTTTATTTTAGTATAAAATTAATAAATTATTTGTATCTGATTAACACATGGAAAAAGACAAGCTTGTTAAAAATGACTAGTGAATAGAATTAGAGATGCATCTGCTTGTCATCGGTAATTAATTGCACTCGTCATTAGATATAAAGCTTTCGAGTTACGTTAAAACAATGCAGAAAATTAATTTTATCTGTTTTTATTCTAGAGATTTATACCTAAAAACAATGATTCAGCATGGCCCCGTACGGGTCCAGATTTAGATATATTTCTAGTTAATTAATCAATAATAATATTTCAAATTTTAATTAATTGTGACTGTATTGACACCAAATTTTAGAATGTGAGTGCCATTAACTGAAACCATGAAGTTCTGAGAGAAAATGGTGTAAAATTACCCACTTTGTTCTAAAATTCAAAAAGCCTTCTGGTTATTAAAACAGTTTTTCTATCATGTGTATATTTTATTTTTGTCCATTTATTGCAATCGCGTACGTAATCCGAGCAGTCCATATACCTTGTAACTACTATACTCTAGCGAGCTGTATGAATGTGTAAACAATAAAAAAAAACCCAAAACCAAACTCGTACAGCCGATCGTTTTGGCGCAATCTCACAAATATTCAAAATACATTTTAACTCTATCGAGTTATAAATGTTATTTGCCATATATATAGTCACGTAAGAACTGTCTAATTCAATTTTCTAAAATATCCTGAAATTTTTAATTGAAGTAGAAATTAAAGTTCATATTATATAAATACTAACATATATATATATAATTATTATCAATGTTGTTGATAAAGATTTATGAACAGAGAAAGAAATTTCAATGGAAAATCGAAAGCACTTTTTCCATTCTATTAGACTAGCAAATATCAAATATTGTTAAGTTAAAGCTCCAAGAAAAAACTTTTACCAATATATCGATTCGATATCTGTAATTTTCAATGTTTAAAAGAATTTAATGAATTCACCCAAAAAGCAATAATTAATTATAACGGAAAATTGAGTTTCTCATTTAAAAATCTAGCGGCTTTCTACTCTGTAGAACATGAAATATATTAAAATATATGTGTACATGAATCTTTTCATCTGAAAAGGCCCTCGAAAAGAAAATATACCTAAGACGAAAAATAAAATGTTTGTAAAGTAAATATTAGTAAAGAGTAATATACTCTCCAGGAAAATGAGGGATCGCAATAAAGTGAAATTTTCGTCTTAAACAAACATGAGGTTGCTCCCTTTCCTTTCTGAGTTCACCTTTATGGAAATAATCTTAGGAGAGCTCATGCAGAAGGCGAAGGATTTATGCAAACCCCGTGTATCATGTACAGCCGAACTCGTTCTACTGGAGGCTCCTCATTGGTTAGGCCCATCGGGACAGTCTTGGGTCCCACGATGCGACCTTCGACACAAGAGGACCCCAGTTGACTTGACCCGCCGGTCACGATAGTGCGACCTCTCCTTTTGCTCTGACAATTAGTGCCAAGTGTGATGAAAATATTTGTCAATTATATGTCTTTATTCGTTTATTGTCCTATTATAAAAAGTGACCAGAAAAAAAGAAGATAATAATATTTTTCTATTAAACTCAAGTGTATAAAGAAATGTTAATGTGGCAAACTAATAAAAGATAAATTATGTGGAATACATAAACTACAATAAAATTACAAACTGAAAATTATGTGGCGAAAATATATTTTCCACCCGACTAAAGTCATAATTTTCATATCTGCTGCAACAAGTGATTTTTGCAGAAGTTTTAATGAAATAAATAACAGATCGATGCAGAGGATCATATTTTCAAATCCAATTTTTTGTCGTCTCTCCTTTTTGTTTTTTTGCTCGCTCAGCGAGATTTTAGTTATGACTCGAAAGCAGAATAACGTGTCATCAATTTTTTCCGTGCGCGTCAAGTGATTTTACGTCGATAATAAAACTATATACATCCGCCCTTGCATCATATAGCCGATCTTATCAAATCGTATGAGCGTGAAAAAAATAATAATAAAATCACAGTCGCGATTACTGTCAAATAAAAAAAATGACTAAATAATACTGACACGGAAAGCACGTCAGTGAATAATCAAAGAATTAAAGCGGAACCACGAAAAAATTGTCCGAGATGGATAAAATTCACCTACATTTTGAAAGTGGCACAGGGAAAAAAGGATAATAATTGTAGCGCAATCGTCTCTGTCCTCTTTATAAATCGACCACCGCTTGTTTTTTAATCCCTATTTTTATTCGACGAGTGTATCAACGTCCGTGCGTAAAAAACAATGCAACATCGAGTGTCCTTATTCCACCACCCCCTGTCCCAGCATCTCTTTTTTTCTATCGAAAGCGCCATTTCACTTTCAATTTCGACCGAAACTGAATAAAGCTTAATACTGACCAACATGACTATTATGGATTCACACTTTCAACAGCTGTTGTAAATAAATGTCACGTTTACATAATTCATTTTCGTTTACGCTTTTCATTATTAATCGCTCTGTAAACAATGAAAATAAATATACATGTTGCATGAATGGAATTAAATTCGAGTTCATTTAATGTATTTTAAAGCTTGTTGCTTTTCCACCGCAGACCCAGTTTAAAAATCGGTAATAGCTCTAAATTGACATTTTTCTAAGCTTGATTAAAAAATCGGAAAGTATTTTATGAAAAAAAAGCGTAGAAGCGTTTCTTTTTGTACTCAATTTTTATAATTTCATCAATTCAGACCACACTAGCAAAGATAATAAACAGTATGGAGAGCTTAAAAGAATATAAATTACAAATAGTGGTGGCGTAAAGAAATTTTCATTAAAAACGTGGAAAAAAGAATATTTCGAGTCTACAGGAGGAAAAATACAAAAAGAGAATTTTTTATATTAGAGCGAATTGCAATATTCGTAATTTTGTTGTACAGTCAAATTCATTTACTCAAAATGTATACTTATAACGAGGTTATTTTATAAAATAATTTTTCTTTTGTAATGGTTTTCTCCCAATAGGAAAATGAGAGAATGATATAAATGCAAGAATTTTTAATCTGCATAAAACACTTTAAAACACAAATTCTCTTCGTTTTAACATATGAAATTAATTCCATCCGCTTCTTTGAGTACCTTAAATTGTATAAACAAACAGTCAGAGTTGTCTGAATGAAAGAATTTTTTTAAATTATAATCTAAAACTCCTAAAAGCTGATTTTTTCCTTGCCCATGTTAAACATATTTTTATCTCTGGGCGGAAAACTCGAGAAAGAGGCGTACAAACAACATCTCCTTTACACCCACCGTCGCGTCGGTTGAAATCACCAAATTTTTAGGATTACATGGCGTCGCGAATTCTCTACGCACTACGCTGCTTACCAAATATAGATATTTTTAAAAATTCCTACATATTTTTAACCTGATGTCGAGAGCGACCAATGAAATCCTAGCTAGGAAATCCAATAAAATTTTTACGGCAAAAAAGCGCGCTTGCTTTCACTAATAATCTCAACAGGAAATGTGTGCACACGTACCTATATTCGGAATAAAGTTTTCGACAAAAGAACAAAATTTTTGAATTCTATAGATTTGCTTATTGTATAATATTTGTTTTATATACATATATTTACGTCTCTTTTTCAATAAAATTTAAACAGTATCTTCTAAAAAATTTTGATAACATCTCTAAATCACACGCAATAAAAAAAAATGAGAAAAGAAACATTTTTTTATATGCATTAACACTTTGACTTCAATTAAAAAAATTAATCAAATCTGTAGAATTTACACGAGAGAAACATTTTTTAAAATTGTAATGTGTCTGAATTTTTCTCGACAACTATTTAATCCCGAGCATCTGAAATTTCGAGTAATTTGACTTTGCTTCTGTAATAATCGAGAATTATTATGTCCAACTTAGTTTCCGAGGTCCGTAATATAATTTTATGAAATGCTATAATTTTATGATATAAATCTGTTCACCAACTCACAATCTGACTTCTGACGGCACTATCCAAGGAATAATCCAAAATATAAAAGGTAAAATATATTTCTAGTACACTGATGTCTTGACAATAATAGAATTTCTTGCAATTACTGGTAAATAATAGTAGAAAAAAATGTATTATTTATTTTTCTACTTGTTTTCTTGCGCAAAATTTGAAACATTTAAATGTACTTAATTATGTGCACCTGATTATGCAATTTCGTTAATTAATTATATTTTATAAAATGTGCTTTGTATTCTTTCGTGCTTTTTTTCCAACGACACGCCCACTCGTGAAAAAAAGCGTTCCGTCGGACGTCGCGACGCCGCGTAGCAATGGCCGTCGAAGAATGACGCACCGTCGTATTATCTCAATTTTTCATGAAATTCGGTATATTTTCTAATCAAACAAAGAAATTTGTTTCATCTACTCACGGTATATCGAAACCTATCTTTTTGTCAACTTATTAAATTTGTATATTCATCCTTAACTAATGATAGTAGGTAATAATTATAACAAATTAATTTAATTATACAAGATTATTTTTGTCTATTTCGGCCTTTTATTTATGCTTTTTGCTTATTTCGTGTGAAGCATAAATTTTGAAGTAAAAGTAAGTTCCAAAATGAATGAGGCTAAAGAAAGAACATAAAAGCACTTTAATGGAAGATATAAATGAAAAGCATTCATTCGAAAAATGAAAAAGACTCTTTGAACTCACTTTATACGTGTTTAAGATTTCCAAGGTATTCAGCTGTCGGGTATTCAAGTTATAATAAAGTTCACCACGATATAGAGTTGTCTGCAGTTTGACAAATTTGAGCTTATTAGCTACAGACTTCGGGAACGGACATTGAATTTCATTTATTTTTTATACCTCGCCGGCTATCAATAGCTTCCTTTTCCAATTTTTCTACGGTTTGATTAATCGACGTAGCGTTGCCCGTTGGAAGCTAGTCCACATTTCAAAATTGTAGATTTATATTTTTTTCTTAAGCCGAGCAACCAATTTCACCAACAAAATTTTTTATTCTGGTTAACTGTGATTACTGTTTAAACAGTCAAAGGGCTCGGATTGTCTTGAAATTAAAATACCTGAATGCTCAACATCTATTTTTAGGAAAAATTATATTTGCAAAATATTGCAAAAACCAATACAAAATGAATACTTTAAATTCAGCTTTAAGTACAGCAATTAATATGCGCAGTCTAATTAATTACTTAACATTGTTATCACGTTGTTTAAACTAGCTTTCGGGTGCGCCAGCGCAGGCGGTGTTTTTAATTATACCTAAAACAAAGCACGGGTTGTAGATCCGTCAACCATAAACGTCGTACGAACCTTCTGTCCTTCCGACTTTTTGCAATAATTAATTAAAATTCAGGAGAACGGTTTACATCAAGTGACATCTTGGCTACCAAAATCTAAATTCTATAGCGTTAAAATATTGCTTTAAATTTCTAATGATTAGACTGCAGAATCACCAAACTTGGACCCAACGAGACATATAAAATTGCCATGAAAATTTTATCGTCCACTTGTTTTGACACTATTTGAATCAATAAAATCTTACTAATTCAGATTTAGAGAGCAATAAATATTGTGATGCAAGCGATGTTGTTCCTGGGGAGGATTTGCAAATATATCTCTGAAGTATCGAGCAGATTCGAGAATGACCGATTTTATTTACAGTAGCGCGAGGTGCACACGGCACACTGCACATCTCTGTTATTGACCTTGCATCGGTTCCGCATTCTCCTCAAAATTGAAAACAGAGATACACGAAAAACCCTAATATAATTTAAAACATGTTTTCTACTTTATTCTCTGCATAGAAAATTACTAAAAAATATTTTCTTAAAAATAAAAAGTCTAACTTATGATTTCAAAACTGATTATATATAATATACTCTACAAAAAAATATAATTTCTGATTAGCTTCAGTCTAGGCCAGCATCACAGGACATTTCCCTACAGAAATACAAAGATAAAACAAAATGAAAAAAGACTAATTGCAAAAAGTGAAGCTAATTTCTCACACAAATTACATCTAATTTCGAGGTGCATTATCTATATGAAAATCACATTCTCTAAGGCAAATTCTGTTATTCGAGCCAATCTTCAGAGACAGATGAGACTCATTGTAAAGCGCATGTGCAATAATAAAACAGTGTGGAAGCAAAACAATCTAAATTACGAGTCCTGCCCCCTCCGTTGTTAATTATAGTTGCTTGACATTCTCATTTCTTGTGAAGAGAACGGCGGTTTCAAAACCCGAAGGTTCGTTAAAATGGCCGCGGAAGAGGTAATCTGACCCTTGATCCTGAGCGCATGTCCTTCATCCAGCAGATTCCTTTGGATGGCGCTATTCAGGGCGAAGGTTGGCGTCGAGCGAATGTCGCCAACGAATTAATTAAAATTATACATCCGAAAAAATCGCCGACAAAGGCAAGGAGGGTGGAGGGATAGTCGCGTTCTGTGCGCGATATCTCGCATTGTTGTTGCCGGACGTAACCGGCGATACGGCTGTAGGTATAATATTTCAAAGTATATGCCCTCTGCCTACCAAGCCTGGTTTTACAATGGAAGCAGCCATCTTCCGAGGGGCTTCCCAGCGGCCTATCAGAGACGCCGTTACCGCGAGGCGAATGTGAGAGAAGATCATTTAGCATTTAGCATTCGTCGTTTGGCCGTAAGCTCTTTCTCTCTTTCTCTCTCTGCGAAAAGAGAAATGTACAAGCGTTTCTGTAAACAAAGGAAGAAACATTCTGCTATTCACAAAGGCGAGTTGCAAGCACCCAGAATCCTGATCAGGATTATGGCGAACAAGTAATGCTTATTATACGGAGCTCTGCCTTAGAACTCGACTTTCACGTCTCTTCCGTCCACTCAACACCCCGATAGGCTTCTGGGAACCAAATATTCTCCAGTGTCCAACCAGCAGACCTCATTTTCTCAAGGATTAGAGGCCGCACCCTTTTGTACTTAAAATTTTTGCGAATTAGTCCAAACCCATCTCCGTAAAGCCCTTTAACTCGAAACCAGAAGAAGCATCCCCCCTGCATGGTTTAGCTTTTGTGATTCTTTTCATGAAAAAAGGTGAAAATAACGAGGACAGAATCATTTTTTTGATGAAGAATCTTCCTTTTTGAAACAAACAAAATAGTAGATAAATATATATGTTATTATATTATCTATATTATTTTAATATCTAGTTCAGAATTCTTAATTTTCAATATCACTTTTCGCTCTCTGTGTGCAAAATTTTTAAAATAAAAGTTTACAACCCTTTTATTCTGTGATTACAATTTCTACGCGTTTTATGTCTTACTCGTGAAAATTAGCAAATATTTTCAACGCGGGCAAATATTCTCATCACATAAGAAATGTGGAAAATTCTTTTCTCCACTATCCTGTATGGAAAAGAAAAAATGAAACAATTTTTTACACTCAGAATGTAGAAAATATGATTATTATTTAGAAGCTTTTTGCATTTTCTTAATGTAAAAATTATTTTATTCCATTATTATTTGACCAAAGTAATTTACTTATAATAATTATTATTTTACTACAATATATTCATTCAATCTGGAAACTTAATATCTTCTGGTGCAAGTATATATATATATATGAAAGAAAACGAAGGACATTTGATATAAAAATGTAAATAAATTACAATAAACAATATTTACTTCAACTTGCCTATTTTAATAACGAGCTGATGAACTGAGGAAAGCATATCAACAAAATTTTTTTAAATAAAAAGATTAACTAAGAGGAATACCTTACAATATATGTAAGTCAAAAAGCTTGAAATAAAATACTACAAATCGAATAAGATAGAATCAATGATTGGTATCATCATCTTCAGATTAATTTTCCCAAAAATTAGAATATGTTGCGAGTTATCATGCAAAAAAAGATAAAAGAAGCGACAAAATGGCGTGTCTTCGTCTACAGCCTCCGTCCGACGGCGCGCGATTCACCCTTTTGCGTATGCTCTCGCCTTTTCGATACAATAATCCACAAATCGATTGGAAGGAAAATTACAAAAATTAATCAAAAACTCTCATAATATACTTTTACATATAAATCACTAATAAAAATTTGTAAAAGATTCATAAAAATCTAAAAATAATAACGTCTAGAGTGCAAAGTACACGTTTTGTCGCACAGCAATTCAACAAAAAATATAAAAATAAAAAATTATTTAGTTTATTTGACAATTTTCCAGTAAAACTTAGATTCCATAATTGGGAGCATTTCTTCTGTCGATCGAAACTATAAATGTTTTATTAATATTTTCAAAAAAAAAAGACTGCAAAAAATTTTGTTTCAATTTTGCTTCATATTTCACCGTTGTTCCAAGAAAAACAGAGACAAGAAATCATTTTTCTTTTTCCGGAAGCTGGAATCTACCAAGAATTAAGCACCTAATATATTTCAGATTCTTATTAAACTTTCACTACAGAAAATATTTCAAGAGAGAAAAATTTGAAAAATTATTCAAAAGTGTGATAATTTAGTCAATCATTACGAATGTCTATATAACTTCGTTGAAAAACAGTTAACGTATATTTTCAGGCAAGTAGCTGAAAGCAAATTTAATTTAATAAATATACAATGTCAATAAAGATACTTAAATTCATAATGAAACAAATGAAATTGAAAATATCATGAAAAAGCGAAAGTTCGAGATAAGGGTTGTCATTCGTAACGAGAATGATTGCTGGTCCTAATTTACTGAGCATTCTCAAAGGCTCCCACTATATAATATAAATTAGAGGGTCACAAACAAAAATTAATTTTGAATTCGACGAAGCGAGTTGTTATTTTCGATAAAATTTTTGCAAGGCGTAATACAAGGGGAAAGTAATTAGAGTAAATTCAGAGCCTCCCGAGGACCCTTCTATCAGCACAAAATGGCGGCGCGGAACCGCCCTTGCGAAAAAAATTAGGTCTTCTTCCGTTACCTCGTAAAATTTACATAAAAAGTCGAGCTTGTTCGACCGAAAATCGGAAGTCCTTTCTTCTTTTTGCCTTCCTGTTTTTTAATTACTATTTTTGTAAAAACTCCCTCGAACCTGTTTAGAATTAATTAGTTTCAGAGTAATTATCGGAGAATTTTGCATGTTAGAAGGCTCATAAAGTGTTCTAAAGTTTTAAATTGCAGGAACTTTTAAACTTTTATCAAGTTAAACATGTTTTATGTTTATTAGACCATCCAGCGAATATGTAGAGGACTGATCACCATTGTCCGGGATACATGAAAGAAATGGGAAAATAATATTTACGTAAAGGTACCCTTATATGCTCGTATACCGAATAAATCAGATGGAAGGCCTAAATCAGTGGCATTGTTCCATTTCACCTTTTGAAACCTCTATACTTGAGTGAACGCAATCCTTCCCGTCAATCCACCGGGCATTGAGCCAATAACCTAAACAATTTTCAATTACGTCAAGAGATAAAGTGAGTGGGATGAAAGAAGGAAAAGAGAGGCAGAGAACCACACAACATTCTCGTTAAATTCGCCTCCACTGACAACCAAACAGACGCTCGTTTCTACGTGTTCTCGCGCGGCGCCCTGACCAATCCTCGAGCATCAGTGCCCTTCTCCCATCCAAAGAAGCAGCCCCTTTCCAAGCAAACGGACCCTCGTCGTCGAAACATCCTTCTCGCCCTTCATTCGACCTTCCAGCATCGACGCGTCGGAGGGTAGAGAGATGGAGAATCGATAAACTACAAACTCCCGCACGCACCGTGGTACTAAACATATAAATATATATATGCGAATCACTACTCCTAAAGAGTGAGAGTGGTTCTGAGACAGACACCAATTGAAGGGGCAAAAATCAATTCTCGCCTTTCCTACAACCCACTAGATCCCAAACACTTTGAAAGCTCTGCTTCCCTCCTCTATCCTCCTCCCTCCACCCACAAAACTCCTGTTTAACGTACCGACGATATTTTTTTTCACCCTCGTAAATATTCCCTTCAACCAGGCATATTAGCAACCAGTACGTTCTTGGCAAGGAGCCGCTGCCTCTGACAGGACATTCATATTAGCGAACCACCGCCACGCTCGTTCTCCTTCTCTTCCTTTCCACCGGAAACCAAACTGCCTGGTCCTAACTCCAAACTGTTGATGATAATTTCAACTACAGATGCTGATAACATATGGACGATCAACGACTTCGAACCCTTTGTCGTCAAGGTACCAACATCATACAGCTTTTGCTGCTCATTGCCAACTTGGGTAATGATTCACTAGGAAAGCAAAATGTATTAAAACCTAACTGATTCATCAGCGTTTGTACGTTGATTGAATTAGTGGTATACTTGTAGGTGATAATCATCGCAGTTCCGCTGACTCAGATTTAGAGAGCACGTTCTTTTTTACGTGGAATTTAAATCCCTTGTCCAAATTAATCTCTTAATCAAATTCAAATCACTTAATTCTGCAAACGTTTCCAAGAATAATGCATGAGATTGGAGTAGTTCGAGTGAATACCTTCTTCATCGTCAGTTGAGAGACGAGGCATTTGTGGTTGTGACAGATAATATAATTAATAAACTGATCCATGAATTTTTTCCATTTCTCTATGTGTACACTACAGCGTATCAAAGGAAGATCATTACGTGGGCATATTGTGGAGAGTATCACCTCTGATGAACCTATTTCAGTCCACAAGGCTGTTATTCCCATCTCTCTCAAACATGTGCCACTTTTAGGACAGGCGTCAATATTTTAGGCTATACATGAAGGAGACAGGACAGTCGATCAGGCCTGAATTAAATGGGAGGTACTCTAGTTTGTGCCTTCGGCAATTGATGTTATGGGATTCTCTGAAGATGAAACCCTACAATTACGAAATTCGAATTTAAAGAATGAAACATATAAGCTCTGATAAATACATTTAATTACTCAAGAGTTCCGAAATGAGTCAAATAAGGAAAAAAGTGAGGATTAATTTACATTCATCGAAAGAACGTTCCAATTCTCTTTATGAAAACAATTTCCTAAAGTATAAAGTTTTCTACCATCAATCTCAATCTGCACTCAGTGTTGAAGCGAAGTTCAATAAAGGAACGAGAGCCAGATAAAGTGTCTCCGGTTAACGCCACTGCAGATGAGAAATAGCTAAAGTTATGATTTGGATCGAGTTGGTTTGCACTTTGCGAACATCGTGACTGTAAGAGTGAAGCGATCGAGCCAATTGAAAACGAGTTGCGCAAAAGTAAATGAGCAAACTCATAGAGCGTCGACTGTTTATGAAGGAGAAAGCGATACGTTCTCCATTATTACTTCCCGAGAGCAGCTCGGTGTGAATCATAGCAGTCGAGTTACTCGATAGGATTTCCCATAATTTCTGGATTATTTCTGGAGTGTGCCCGCACCCTATCCCGGCATAAGATCTACCGACCACGGTGGAGAGGTCGCAGAGGGCGAGGCAGCAGTAGCAGGACATTAAGGGTAACAAATGAGACTGCGAGGTCCTCCCGCAGGACTCTCTTCCGACTGAGGTACCACGAATGAAAATAAGTGTACCCAGCTTCTCTCAACCCCTTCTTCTCTTTTTTCTTCGCTTTCTGCTCCATTTCCCCATCTTCCATTTTTTTCTTTGTCAAGCCACCTCTAGCTCCCACACCACATTAACTTCATCGGGGATTTACACTCGTAACAACTACCAACACACAAACACACACACAAATATCCAACTTGTACCACATGCATGCATTTCAGAACTTATTTGAATTTCAGTACGTACATTAATTTCAGTGTACGCGCAAATTTAAGTATATATACATGTGCACGTAAGTACGAAACATTTACGTACATAAATGTTAGCTGGAATCGTTGCCAACCGAGAGTCACCAAAGTACCGAGCCTCCAGGCACTAACAAAAGCTACGCCCTGCGAAAATGTTTAGCAGTTTCCTGGATTAAGGAATGTGCTAATTGCAAAATACTGGCCCGTTATTGCAGAGAAATGCGGCTACCGCTCCTGGATGGCCGCCCAATGCTAGCACCAGATTGGATAAAGCGCTCTCTACTCGTTTCATACGTTTTCCTAGGTATCAGTATGCGTCAAGTCGAGTGTCACCTTGTGCACGTAAAAGTGCAAAAACGTGTGGACACATGCACCACCATCACATTTCGCCAATATCTACACGGTACCAATGCAAAGCGCGACTGATGCGTTCGAGCATTTCATCACAATTAAGTACCTATAGCTAATCTGCTATAAAAGCGATACCATCTCTGTCCAGCGAATAAACTTAGGTTCTATCCAAAATGTGAAAATCTAAAGTCGAGTACACGATTTTCTTGAATTAAGACATCACCTTACAGGGTGTCTACTAAATTTTTCTCACGAAATTCACGGACAATTCCTGCATTTTTCCTCATGCTTATTTATAAGGTTCATCATGAGAGAAATCATTTCAAGAAATTTTAAGAAAATTCGAAGAGACTTCAAGTGACGCTAAAGAATTACTAAATATTTGATGGGATTTTAAAAGATTTAGAATCATATTAAGATTTTAAGGTAATTTATCAGGGCATTGATGTTAAAGAATTCCTCAAGATTTCAAGATTTAAAATACTTACAACACTTTTAAGATTTTAAAGAATTTCAAAGAATTTCAAGTTCAAGAATTCAGAAATGTTTTAGGACTTGCGAAAGATTTCATAAGATTTCAAGAAATTTCAAGAGATGAAAGAAGAGTTCAAGAACTTTAAGAATTTTTAAGTGATTTTAAGGAATTACTAAGCATTTGGCGGGATTTTAAAGTTTCTTTTAAAATATTTGAAAATAATTCGAAAGATTGCAACTCTCTAAACTTGAATCCGTGAAAAATCAGTTAATTTTCTCTGACCAGTCAAATTCCATTGATTCCCAGTGATACTATTTTTTACGATTTTAATCAGTGAAAAATCTACTAAAGATCAATAAAAAGTCTCTGAAAGTTTCAGTTATTGAAGATAAAAAAAAAGAAATAAAAATAAAACTGTTCCACTCCAGATAAAACAACGTTTGCCCAATATTATGACTTCTTCTCTCGATCCTGCCTCGAAGGTAATACAGATCGGGGTTTTAATATGTGGAACCGAGAACCAAGCAGGACGATGAACAAAGCGAATGAATCGGTGTGTATTCAATTGGATCCGGTCGATAAATCGGAGGCGCTTAATCCATCCGCAAAAATAAACTATCGTCGATTATCTGGCGCTTCCTCCTCCATCCTTTGCGGCTCTTATGTTTGTGCAGTTCAACGGCTGGTCGCTCCTCCGACAAATTTGCAGCCATTTTTCTGCCTTTGCCACGCATAAACCTTGTTACCCAATCACGTGTAATCATCAAGGATCAATTACTTCGGCGTTTATTTAGTTAAATTTAACCTTTTTTCATATTTATAGACTCAATTTATAAGTAGATAAACATTGTCTCCCAAAAAACATTTGGAGAACATATTCATGATTTATACGAATTATATGAGGTACATATGTCACTGTATTGGAAGACAACATAAATTAACAGCAGTTTACGCCTAAAATGAAAGATATACTGAATAATTAAAAAGCGTCAATTGCGATGTTTAATGTGCATGACATATATATCCTCGAACCACAAAAGTTAGTTTGGTAACACCGTGTGTGGAGATACATATGGCTTGCCATGTTACATCTCGGGGTATTTGACTGTCCAGGGGGTGTTGGTGTCTCGGGATGCCACAAGGGGTCGCCGGGTGGTAGCGAGGAAGAGGAACGGAAACTGGTTCCCGAGTTCGCTGCAATTTTTTTTCTCGAGTTTAGCAAGGGAAATGACCTACGATATATTTCTAAGGGGTTTTTGCTGGCTGGTAAGCGGGTGAGACACCGTTATCCACCCACTAGGACCTCCCAACTCCTCCACCGTCCACCTCTGCTCCAGGGGTTACCCGGACAATTTGCATTTCTCAACCATTAATCTAACCTTCGTCCAGTTCTTTTTACCTCGGAATTCAGCCGCTCAAACCCACACCCCCTCATGCTCCGTTTCCTCCGAGTAAAATCCTCCTGGTCAGACGGACTGAATACTTAAAATTGGTATAACGTCACTTTTCAAGGACCACTTGAAACTTACGGCACGTCCTCTGCTACCAGTAGCCATTAAGTCTTTTTAAAAATGGAGAGACGGCAATTGGAATTTCAATCACGATTCAATTTATCTGCCCTCTTCAGAGCAAATTTTAAGTAAGTCACTTTCCATGAGAATGTCTGACGCCCTACGTTTCTTTCTACTTATAGATGACATTTTTATCTATCCACAATTTATGATTGTTTTAATATGAGGAAAAGCAATTCTCTTAATTAAAAATTTCAACACGCGTCATCATTTAAAAAAAATGTATTTCTGGAGTATCGCATTTTCTCAGTAAAATATAATCACAGAATAGAGGTTTTTTTAGCGGGAGTTGTACAATAGGTCACACTGAAAAATGATTGAATAATTAATCGCAACGAATGCAAAAGAACCAAGTAAACTCGGTCCGTGATATAAATACGCGCATAATGTGTATTAAAAAATTGCATTTCCTACGGTGAAAAGCACGAAATGGAGGATAGGGCAGGAATAGCGAATGAGAATGGGGATGAAACTGCCGGGTAGGGGACGTTCGGATATCATTTTTCAACAGTTTTACTTCGCAGGCACGTCCCAGGTATAAATGAGCTCGCTATCTCCAGACAGCCTCTCCGTCTCTCGACACACGTTCCTAAAATTCACGATTTTTCCAAATTACTGATTATTCTGCCTTAAAATGAACGTCCTGTAATCAAGCCTCGCCGCATTCACTCAATGCGAATCAGAGGTAATCATAAAATTATGTCTTATGTTCAGGTAACAAGAATAGTTGCAAGTTCTCCATTTTAAAATCGACATCCGTGCTAAAACTTTTTATTACATTTCGGTTGATTCTAAGGCAGGAATGTAACACTCGTTATTTTGAAAAATGTCGATGATTTGTTATCTTAGCCTATACCCATCGCTTTTCCCCCTTTCGATTAAGCTTCGCCCTTTGCCCTTCACCCTCCACCCACCCCCACCATCCAAAACCCTCGAGGTTTAATTGCGCACACACAGTGCAGATCTTTATACGCAATAATGCTTTATCCTCGGCTATCTCTTACGGATCTCCGACGGTTTTGGCCGCATAAAACGCGAATACTCTGAGCCGTTTCAACCGCTACCAATCCCCTCGTACCCCCCTTCAACTTCCTACTAGTACCACCTCTACCTCTTCATCCACATTTATAGACGTCGTTCGGTTAAAAGCTAGCCGAGCGGTGAATATATTTAGTTAAATAGAAGGCCGAGAAATACATGGAAAAAGTGAAGGTGAAAGAGAAACGGTAAATTTCTTTTTATATCTATAGCCCCCAGGCGCGGAATCATGATAGCGATCATTCTAAATTGTCGGATCTCACTTCAAAATGGTCAATTTACGTTCTTCCATTTTTTCACTTGAATTTTTTGACACTGAGAACCTCATTAAATTTATGTGTCATTTCAACAATGGGTCTTTCCATATATAACAATTTTTTGTATCACATTTATTTTTACATTCTCAATTATCTCAAATCCCCAACGTTTTTATCAAGAGCCGGATTTTTCCAACAATTTGTGATATTCATAATCTTCTAGAATCGAAAAATAAAAATCAGTCTGAAAACTTTTGTCTAATATGGGCTTCTTCCACACATTGAAGAAGTGCAGATTACAATGAACTTTAACTTTTATCTCCGTCCATCCAGACAAGATTGCAAGAATAGAATGCGCGTGTCACATGGTGTGCATGGGATGTCGTTAAGCGCGACAAAGTCGCGAATTCGTAATCGTTGTCAAGCTCCAATGTGACAGCGTTTGCATAAGAGCGAGAAGGAGAGAGAAAAAGAGAAAGGATGGAAAATGAGATGAGCTTCGGGTTGAGACGTGGTGGAAATGACCTGTAATTTGTAAAAGGATTGACGTCTCGGAAATTGGATATTAAACGAACCCATGTTTTCTTTCTCCCTGACATTCTTCTTCTCCAATTGCCTATGTTTCTACTATTCAATCTCAAATGAACCTTGCCTAGTTTACTTTATTAATTACCGCTCTAAAATAACCACTATTAATGAAAAAATTGGCTACTATATCAAACTATATACCAAACAAAATCTGGATCAAAATATATCAAATAAATCTGTTAGGAGTAATAACAGTTTTTTTTTATTCGATGGTTTCGTATTAAGTAGAAAGAGTATGTATTCAGTCAGCCGTAAGAGAAAACTAGTATTTTAATCACGTCTAACTAAATAGTGTTCTTACCACGTGACCACAAACTCTATCTTGACTTTCTAATACGAAATATATTAAGAAATCTGTAACCCAAGAAATATGCTGAGTATACTAGTTTTTTAATCATGGCTGACTGAATGCATACCTTTGTCCCTTGATAAGAACCTAGGTATAAAGTGAAAACTAATTTTTCCATAGGGCTCAGTAAATACATACTCTCACCACTTGATTTTTTTATTCGGGGTAGAAAATTTATAGAATACAAAAAAATAAATATAGAGAGATAAAACTAGCCTTCGGCTTACGGCTGACTGGATACGTACTCTCTCTACTTAAAACGAAACCGTTGAATCAAAAGAAAACTTCTTTTTACTCTTTTTATCAGAATTTATATTGGCAATTATTAATCGATTTACGTATCTACTTCTGAAAAATTTTAAATAGAGCATTTTTATTTATGAAGTTCATAAAAATAATTCCTATTCACATTCAAGTCTTCAAATAAATTTCTCACTCTTACATTCCTCTGAGTGATCAAATTATGCATGTTCCATCGTGAATTTAAATGAAATAACTGGTAACATAATTGATTTGATCATTAAGAGGATTTGAAGTAGATTATCTGCGCCAGCAACATAATTATAGATAAATCGACCAATATATCGATACATTGGCATTGTAATAATGGTGTCGTTTACCGGCCAATGTCACCGACTTTATTAAAATATGCTTTCCATGTTTAAAATGTGAATACCCCTTGCGAAGAAAAAAAGAATACTAATTATTTCATAACTAGATAATTCATCATTACCTGCTATTAAATCAAACCAATTATTTTCATATAAATAATTAAAATATTTTGCCTTCTAAAAAAATCTTGCCTTTTAAACGTGTATTTCCCGGTGAAAGGTAGGAAATTGATAGCGGCTCTATTTCACAAGCGAAAAAAAAGACAATCTGCAGGAACAAGACTACTAGTCAGTTACTCTTGTTCAGCGAAACAGTAAAATATAGGGTTGTCTACGTGACGCGTCGACACTGTCGGGAAACCTATTAAACAAGAAGAAGGATAAAGGGCAATCGTTCGGCACTGGACCCTTCGAGAAGCAATATTTTCCAGAGACTCCCTCAACTCTCCTGGTACATGGGTAGCGCTCTCGTTGTTCACCAAAATGGCGAGAGAGCCAATCCCCGGGTCTGACAGCCTCCCCCTATCCCTACACATGAAGAGCAGAGCCAAGGCTAATTTATTCATTCGGTCCTTTTTACACCGGGGCAGCACGTAGAACGTACTTTCGGAACACCCTTTGTAAAAAGCGCCGGCGAATGCTTACGGCGCGTAGCAACGTGCTCGTATTTACGTTGCTCGGTTTCCCGCCTCGCCCTCTTTTCTCCACCCACTCACCGCCCTGTTTCCCATCAAACCAGCCTTTACACCCCTCAGCCTCCCCCGCAGAGTTTTTTGTAAGGAGGCTAATTTTTCAACGCCAGGCCGAGTCTAGGACCCTGACGCCGACTACTCATTAACCCCGTCAAGGTAGTACGACCATAGATGTGAATACTGAACACATCCCTGCAGAATGCACATAGCTGAACCTGTTGGTGTGCGTGCACGATTTGCCTTGTCATTCCTAAATCACCTAGATATGTGCCATTCGTGTAAAAAAAATCGACTACACACAAGAGGATTGCAATAGTCATTCTCATTATTCCTCGAGCGTTCTACCATTCCTTAATAATTCACACTGATACTTTCTACAATCAACTTTTATGTTAATATATAAGCATTCAATGATACGGATTGTATTTTTTGTAAATATCTCCTTTAAAGCAATTATATGAACCTATATAACCATCATCTGGCGACTGGCGAGTCATATTTCCCAATTTTTATTTATTTCCATTTATACCATAAAGTTCGTTTCCTTTTTCAAAAAGCATCCGCGGCTTTGAGGATCGCATTCTCATCACACGTCGCACTTACGCTTTGGATTCGAATAGTCGAATGACAAAAATATTTTCTCCCATAAAGCTCTCAGACCTTTTTTGAAACTAGATTAGAATCATTATTTCGAATGTTCCCAAAACAGCATAGAAAAATAAGTAAAATACCAGAAGAAATAAATCTCTAAAAAAAATTAAAGTTCTGTTCAGCGCCTTCTTTAAAGCGACATCGTTTCAGGATTGACGTCATTGGCTCGATCCGCGTTGAATCACATGGCGCCACAGTATTTTCCCGCGGGAAAAAATCCACGCAACCGGAAATCGATCCCGTCTCATCGTCGAGACAGGGTTGCTTATCGGTTAAAGTCTGATGCTTGTTCATCGCCTCCTTCCCACTCTAAATTCTTTCCTCCCTTATCTCTCTCTCTTTCTCTTTCTCTCCTTCCCTCCTCTCCTCTTTCCTCCTTCCCACCTACTCTCTTTCCCTCTTGAATCACAACTTCATTCCCCTCTCGCTCTCCAGAACTCTTTCCCATCTCACCCCCTTTACACCTACAAACACATCACAGCAAGCTCAGTCTTCTCTCTCCTCCGTCGAAATAACCCTTTCTTCCCCCCTTGCTTTCAACTCAGAGAAGTTCTCGCACCCCCCGTATGAGGGAGTCACCGTCTGAAAAAAATCCTCGGAATGATGGCGCCGGTGTGAAGAGACTAACGCATACGCACCTACGACCTCTCGTTCTTTCTCGTTGTTCCCTGCGTCATGCTCTACGTACACCGGAAGGGTGTCGTCACGCACACGTGTGCGGAGAAATACTAGGTTGGCAACGTGGACTGGGCGGGATTTTGCACAAAGTTTTCAACGAATAAGGCGTCGAGACGCCGACGCGTTGCCACGCCTACGTCACCTTTCAGTTACGCGCCGGAATTTTCCCTCTTTCTCGCGAAATCAATGAGAGACGTAGCCCTGGCTGTGTACGCCAGTCGGCGACGCCGCACCCATGCCTTTGCGTCGTCTGTTGAAGAGGTGAAGTGCCAATCCCAGAAACACTCCACTTCTGCGAACCGGTACTGCTACCTCTGCCAGTGGATCGCCTGGCAACCCGATCTGTACCCAATCCGCACCCAGTCTGCACCCGATCCACAGTCGGTACTTTTTTCTGTCGTACCGACCACTATAAGGGATTCTCTAGATGGAAGGGTTTAGGTCTGCAAGTTGAGGCAACTGGTTCTGCATTATGCAACCCTAAGTCTCGCATCTAAGATTAACCCTCAGACACTTAAGCTTGTCACCTGGTGGAGTAAGGGCAGAAGGGTTCTCATGATCATTCAATGCTTATTATGTGGAGACTACAAACAGAGAGGGGTCTCTTTAACTGCTTTTTCAAACCTGTCGTTGAGCCACCTGATCTTTATGCACGATCTGTAATCCCTGATCATTACGACTCAGGGACTTTTCACTGATTTATAGTAGATTTTACACTGATTAACCCTTTCGTTGGCATGGACGCAATAGTGTGTCAAATTAATCGGTGCTCTGTGTAGCATTGACGCAGTAGTGCGTCAATCTTTTTTTTTCGCAATCAGCTTCTTTTTTGACTCGTAATCAGCGTCCGTAAAACCCATGGTACAAATTTTTCTGCCATTTTGGCCACTTTTTTTCGAATTCTCTCAATAAAGGGGTTAAAATCGTTTCGAGAGAAACGTACTTTCATATTATGCAACAAAACTACTTAAAATAAATTTCCAAAGAAAGAGAGTTCAAAAGAAATTTCAAACGCGGTGCCATTGCGTTCGGACCAAAAAATTCCCAGCCTTAAATCGAATTCCTGGGTTTTTTCCACTTAAAGCCCCTAAAATTCTATGAAGTCTTTTGAAATCCGATAATATTACGTATAAAAAGTAAAAGATTGTAATCTTTTAATAAATGATTTCTGCAGCAATAAAAATTCATGACTAACCAAGTTTCATTATGCTTTCAGAGTATGAGTGACCCGAAGGCATCATGAACGTGATACAATCCTCTAAAGACCTAAATGGTAGCCCCGAATTCGGGGCTGGATCCATCCGTTTACCACGGGTTCACTGCAGGATGTATGAGTTTGTCGAATTAGCGCTGTGTTTAATCAAGCGCGAGGATTGTCCTTCCGGTGATGCAGGAATCGCAGACAATGCTGAAATGCCTAGCTAGGTTGGACGAATCGCTGCTGTCTTTCATGAACGTAACCGCACAGAGAGATATATTTCTGGAATTCGAAGAACATATTTGCAAGAGAAGTTTTGACTCGTGTAATAATATCACAATCGTCACTCCATATTGCTCTAGCTTCCGGCTAAATTCGTCATCCAAACAGTATTATTCCAGCGAAGTGGTAAATGGATTTGATATATCCGTTATTACTGTTATCACCCCACCCTCTCTTCCCATCTTCGATACTTCTTGTCTGTCTGAACTAAACCAAAAAAAAGAATGCAAAATGTACGAGCAATTTTTTTATATTTCAACAGAAAATATATATTTCCTCTCGCTGCATAATTTAAACATTAAAAGTATTACTCTTTGCTTATGGAGAAAATCACAGGAAGAGAAAATGTATATTTGAAAAAAAAGTAGAGCCGAGTCAAAATTATGTATAAATAATGAGTATTTTTTATTCTCCATTCATCATATGCAAAATAAGCGTCTGACGTAATACCACCAACTAGCGCGCCTAAAATGTACACCGAAAGTAAAAAAATAACTTTCCGCAGCGCTGATGTTCAATCCCCCGTCTGGATAGTGCGATTCAGTGTCATGCGTACGCAAATACCTATAAAGCTTTTGAGCGATTGATCAACGATGGATTGAAAGGTAAACCCAATTGGCTCAAGGAAATCCACATTTTAAAATATATACTATTCAAAAAGTACTATCTGAAAATATTCATACGAAAATATTCACACGAAGATTTTTACCACGTCTGACTATAACCGGTCCTAACTACTTACTATGCAATAAGAACTCGATTAGAATGCAGTGCTTATCCAATTATAATTAATGAAAGCGATTAAACTCTTGAACATGACTATTCAGCGATAATTTCAGAAGAGCCGCGATGTCCAATATCTTTCATCAGCAAAATATGTCCATTAAAAATTTCGCCACATGGATTCTTCGTTAAGTAAACTTCAGCAACCACTGCATTTATGATCGAAAATTAACTCGACCAGAATTTGTATATATATATATATATATATATCTTTAAAACTTTTTTAATTGTTAAAGATAGAATACAATACATGTATAAAGAAATGTATAAATTATTATTAGAATAAAGAATATACAAGAGAATAAATTCCCTTTTAGAAATAAAATTGTCGTGAGACATCAAAACTCGGTTTTCAAAGGTTCTGCGACTAAAGAAGAGCAGGTCCCCTCTTTTGGGGTAAAGATCGCTAAGACCCTCTTCCATTGGATACCGAAGGGAGACACACTCTACCCCTAGTGTCTCGTGGCCTCGAAGGGACGATATCAACGAGACAACCGGGGGTGGGAGGTGGTAGTTTTACGTTCTAGCATTTTATGTTTTATCCACGGGCCGTTTCGCTCTAAGGGATGATTTTGCAAGGCTTTATGGTGCATAGAGTAAAATGGTTGAGTGTATCCATTGCAGAATAGAATGAAGATGAGGTTCTCGAACCAACATCACCTAAACGCGAATTATATGGCAGTCAGATTTAACTGATGCGCTACTGCACAAAGTTTCAGACGGTTTTACTGCTATTTCAAATTAGCGCGTACAACATGATCTCATCATAAATTACCTTCATTTGACGAGATCATCTTCTTAAAAACCTTCCTTTACCTCTTTTTTTTATAGAATTAGTGTTTAACGGAAAGTTGGTACTAATTGATATTACTAAAGATTACTTTGGACTATGTAAATAATAATTTCTGTTATCAAAAGCTTCACTTTCGTTAACCGCAAGTAAAAGTTAGTTAGCAGAATATAGCATTAAATAAGAATGACAGGCGATAACCCGATATTTCTCCAATGGTCATTTTTGCATTCCAGAAATGAAACGCGAGTTATAAGCCAGATAAAATGCATTTCGCTCTATTTCCTCAACTCGATGCACTTCCTTCCTCTATTTTCACGTCTTGTGCCCTTTTTACTTGCTCATCACTATTTTCCATGAATCATTACTATTAAGTCGAAAAATAGTGTGGCAGCAGATCAAAGTTTTTAACTAGTCCCGCGAATTATGATAGTAGATAATCCTTCAGTAAATCATTATCATTTAAGAAAAAAAAATCTTAAGAAATGATTCTAAAAACGCTAATAAATAATTGACAATAACTTTTCTTTGTGCAAATAGAGTAAATTAGAACTCACGCGTGGCCTACCTCATAAAAATAGATTTCATCAATCAAACAATAAAAAACGGAACATTCCAATATTATTTAATCCCGTCCGCGATATTTTTTTCCAGAGGATGACTCGGTCGAGATATTAATCAAAACAATTAAACGGTTAAATTCTAACAAATTGAAATACACAATAAATCAGTTTCCATCACCAAATTGTTTCATCGTCCTGCAAACTTACCCCTTCGTTATCGAGCGAACGAAAAGAAGGGAAGAGCACGATTTTACCGACCCCTGTGACACCGGACTTGCCGAAATTCCTGGAAATCTCGGAAGAGTCGCTACTATCAGCAAATTTTTGTTTCAAAAAAAAGAAACATAAAAACTTTCTTTTTATATTTTCTTTTACATTTTTTTGCTACTGTTAAATAAGAAAAGAGTTGTTCGATTTACAAAAGAACAGAGAAAGAGTATTGCTTACTAGCCAAATATATTATTCAATTATTTACAGTTTAATAAATAAAATATGAAGTGAAATATAAAGCGAATATTTGAGGGATGCAATTACTTTATAGAATCCAGACTTTCATAATGCATTGTCATTTATATCGTACATCTTTTTTATATTTTACGTAATGGGGCAATATTCAAATTTAAATACATTATTAATATCGCTTGCAAAGTTTTTGAATTAATCTTTATCACAATAAAAAAATATTAATTATGTAATTTTTCAACAAATTTATTTGCATATTTTCACTTGCAGAATATGAGGCAGAAGATTTACCTAAATTGCAGATTATCACAATTATCATGTCACCTGTCATTTTTTCGTATCTAAAATAAAATTCATAAAATTTCATCTTCCTAATTAGGATCATCTATAATAAGATATCCAATCTAAATATTCATTTTTCTCCAAATTTATGTCAAAGTACAATTTTAGTACATCCTAAAACACTCTGGAATTCGTGATACTTGTAACCAATGTGCGCATGTTAATCCCAACATTGTGACGACCGGAACAACGTGTCAGTTCCCATTTTTTCTTTTTCTCTCCTTTTTTTCAATTTCTTTTTTCCTGGCACACGCATGCACTTGCAGAGGCATGAAAACGCGTCCGCACGCGCATATAGTATGCGCGAAAAGGGATGAAACATTCTATACACGCGAAAACACTCACGTGTACATTCATATGCCTAGTAACGTAACGAACGACCCTGTTCGATATACGTATAAACATTGACGAGTGTCGGTACGAAGAGAGAAATAGAAAGTCAAAGAGGCCGAACGAGAGAGCAGGAGAAAGAACCAGAGGAAAGCAAATATTGAAACATTGGTCGAAGCGAGAGCAACCAAGGCATGAAGGAAGAGAGGACGCAGCCGCATCCCCTATGATGGAGCGAGAAAGAAATGAGGGTGGAAAAAGAGAACCCGCGAGAGAAAGAAGAGAAACAGAGAGGCCGATAAAGCGAGATGGCGAATGCGAGAAGGATAGCTCTATGTAGGCGGTATCGATACGAGAGAGAAAAGGACATGTGTGTTCTGAAACAAACGTTCGATCAGAGTGCCGATTGTTGCCAATCATACGTTGCCGCGGCATGCCCCTCTGTCCGCGGCCAGCCACGAATTCAGTTCTGTGTTTTTACGCGGTGAGGCAACGACGTATCGTTTATACTCGTCCCGTCTTGATATTCACAAGAAATTGTCCAAGCTCTATCCCTGAAAAAACAGTCCTCAACAAAATCGAACCAACCAGGTTCATTTGGTCCTCGCGGTGTGATGGTCGATGACCGTTATTCGTACAAGAGCGTCAGCAAGGCGTGAACATGTGTGCGTGTGTCCACGTCGGTGCGTGTGTTTTTGTGGAAAATGTCGGTACTGCCGGTGGCATTCGATGATTGATGACGACAGCGCGCTAGACGCGGAGTGCGCGTGAGGCTCTACACGTGAACCCGCAGACCCTGTGTCGCTGCGCTTGTTCTACCCTAAACGCACATGTGTGTGTGTGTGTGTGTGTGTCCATTCGTGCTGATACGAGAGAAGGCAAACACGTATTACGTGCGTGCGACCTCTTCACGTATGTGTTTGTCGTAGCTGAGCGATGATTTTGGAAAACACGCCAGCATGCTCGACCAATCCCAGCACTTTGGTCGCCGACCCAGCAACCAGCGATACACGATGACGAAATGAGACGCGCTGCACCATCCAAGGGATGATGAAGAGTCGGGGGAGTCTAGACTATGTCCACTAATAATGAATGTTTCCTACCTCCAGATAAGCCTTCATTTTCGCTCATGAAATTCACCTGGTATACTTTCCCACCTCTTTGACCCTTTTTTGCATATGCAACATGTGAATATATGCTTTTTGACATTAAACGTCATCCAGGAAAAAAATCATTAGATAGAATCTACTCATTATCATTATTATAATGATCAGACTCGGTTTTTTCAAACAATTTTTAATACAACGCTCTATTGTGTATCTTCTCTATAGATCCTGCTTCTGACGTTACCACACCATTCTCAATATCTGATGCCGAATCTTCAACGTCATCCTGATATTTATTATCATTCTCGTCATTATCATTTTATCAGAGCCATGAAAATCAACATCAACAGCATCGAGAAAAGTAACATCGTCATCATTATCATACAATTTCTTATCATCATTATGATCATACACTTTTTACAGTTTCAGGCCATGAATATCAAAACCTAATTCAATCCTAATTCCTTAAATCTCAGTACTATTTATTTTATAATCAAGTCCAGTTCTAAATCTAATTATATTTTCAATTCATGATTATCCGCCTCATTATCGCTCCTCTACTCTTGACTCCTCTTCACATCATCCTTCTCATTCCGATTATTAAATATTGGTCTTCCCCGTCAGCATGCGCACACGCATTATTCGCCGAATGCTTGATGATCATGAAACACATGGGTACCAGACGACTTAATACCAAAGCAACATCTGCTTCAACCTTTGTCTGTGAAGCTTCTCATTATCCTAATGTACACCCTGATTTCACCATTAGATTCCCCTCTAGTTACCACTTGTGTAATTAGTTCCTCTACACACAAACTTTACGTTTTTTCAAATCCATCATATCTTCTACGTCTTTCCTCAAATTTCTAACATGCTTCTTCAAATATCTTCCGCATCAACTCTCAATATCTCCTCAAGATTCCGCATTGCATGCAAAAACTTGATGAATACTATTCATCAACACTCCTGCGTCTTATGCTTAATTGACATCGTAATATTAGAAGTTTACTTCTATTTAGCAGAAGATCCTCAAGATTAAAAGAGATTAAAAGCGAAACAGCTAAACAGAGAAAAACAGCGTCATTTATTTCAGGAACTTAAAGAACAAAGAAGTCTTCTTGAGATTGAAAAATCGGGGGGTTTTGCGGCTAGAAATTAGGAACTCAGGGGAATGCCGAAAGAGGGCTGCTCTTTACGACAGCGGTAGGGTCGTAGGTGATAGTGCGGAGGGATAGAGCTGGGCGCGCACGCGCTTTTTCGAAAAATCAATAAAACGAAAAGCTTACCTAATGCTATGTTACCACCGAAGTAGGGGAGTAAACTCCGCCTTCACCTACTAGCTGTAGGGGTAGTTGATCGTCGGCCAGATAACAACGTGGCTATGCCAGATGCTCATCTAGATGACCACGCTCCTACCGCCTAACGCTCAGGGTGGTGCATCATTTCTTCAGTAAGCACGGTGTAAACACCCTTTCCTGTCAACCTTTTTTCAAAATATTTCTTTTTACAGATAAACTCCTGCTTGCTGCTCGCTTAACGAAGCCATTCAACCTCGAGTGCTGCATAAATATGTTGTCCTCGCATCTGTACTTCAACTGTATATTTATCGAAAAGATAATGACCTTTTCTCAATAGAGGAAATAACGGCTTTTCTATTTTAATTTTATAAAAACCAACATTTGTAAACTACAATTTCCTGTATAATTTTATAATTATAACGCAGTCATAAGTTTTACAGTTTCTAAATTTTTAATTTAATTATACATTTTCTGCAGCTTTTTTGTATTGAAAAATTCTCGGTCATTGGAGATAAAGGTGATAGGGTAGAGGGGCGAGTAAAATGGGGAATACGAATGCGACATGCCATGATTAGATTGCGGCTTGTGTTCACGTTAGTGAATTCGGTCGGTTGAATGTTGACAAGTGTCCATACCTTTAGCGCTGGCCGTGTAGTTCTAACAAGCTTAGAGAACCGATTAGAGTCCATTTTCTCCTCGCCGATACACGTAACCCTTCACACACTTTTTCGTGAGAAAATTGCAATAAAACGGATTTCTGTAAAGCCCTTTACAGCAAACCGACTAAATACCACTGCTTTGAGATCGAAAGATAGATACAAATTGTAAACATAAATGGTCACCGAGTGCTTCAAAGAGCATCCTCTTTGCGTGTAACATGACGATTACATACATGCATCTCACATCTCGTTTTAATTGCCAGAAAGAAAATAAAAACTGTCCATATATCACTTTTTAAAAGAGAATCAATTTAGCTTTATATATCGAATAAATCTCTGAAGAATCGCAGCAATTAAAATTGGGAAGAAATAACTTTATAGCGTGCAGTAACTTTTTTTTTAATTGAATATTTTGCAAACTTTTTAATATTATATTTGGATATTGAAATTATTTAGGAAATGAATGTATGTATGTGTATTCATGTAATCTGCAATTCTTGCACTAATTGGCAACAATTTTTTTTGTTTTGATCTGCTGAAGCGGCTGACGTATCCTGACACTGTTTCTGCGGCAATGTCATTCGCTTTTATTACCGCCCCGTATAAACGTATAAACGTAACCATTTTCCCAACTACCGATCCGGGACGCCGGGGTGACCGGACGCCTCGATAAAAATGCAAAACAAAAAAAATGTGGGTACCAGTAGAAAGAGAGCGAGAGTGAGAAAAAAATCTGTGGGTGTTATCAGTTCGAGAACCGCAGCTGATTAAAGTGATTATTTCGGTCGATTGCTTTCGACTTCGACATTGCAAATGTCGCTGAATAGCACTTTATTACATTTTCGCAAATTGTGCGAGGAGATTTCCAATTTAGTCAGCAATAATCTTGTCATTTGGTCGATCTTTTCACCTTCCCCCACCCTCTTTGCAACCCCCTTTACTGATGCTCATTACATCGAAAAAATAAAATAGCTGAATTTACCATTTAAAATTGTCAACTTGCGCTCTGAACGCATTTTTCCTGGAATTTAGTTTTACTATTTTAAATGGTAATTTTTGCTAAGAAAATTGCAAACTCCTTCTTTCAAAATCCTTTTCCAACCCTTTTTTGTATTCCTCGATATATTCCGGTTTTATTTAGGATCGAAAAGCGATCCGGGAAAAATATATTCCTCCATATTAAATAAAACTAAAAATTAAAATTAACTCACGATTTTCTTAAAGATCTTAAGGGCATGTGATACTTTACCATAAGAGCAAATTAGATAAACCAATTATGCATTCATAATAATAAATATCTTAAGCTAATATAATAGTCAATAAACAATAAAGAAATATAAACTCAAGGTTTATTGACTTTTCTCAGCTAAAAATATTTATTATTATGAATATATAATTGGCTTGACTAATTTGCTCTTATGGTAAAGTATCACATGCCTTTAGAAGCAAATAAAAAAATACTATTTAAAGCAAAAATATTCAAGGATCTTCCGAAGAAAATAAGAAGCCTATTTAATTGTCTTAGACATTTAAGCGGCGTAAACAGTGAAGGTCACGAAAGGGAAAGCGTGGTAAAAGCTGGGTCAAAAATGTCGTATAAACGAGGTTGAATTTTTCTCAGATGAATCGGGGGTAGTTTTTAGGATTTTGCAAGGACTGTACGCGGATAACCCCTCAAGTATAACCACCCCCATGGTAGTCATGGCGACACGGACGTGGTATTCCACCCCGGCCACCTCTCTTCGTATGGTTCCCCTCTCTAAAAACAAGAGTGTAGTTGCAGGATCACGTGGTATAGTTAGCGGGGGTGGGAGGTCGTAGAGAAGTGAGGATAGAGCCGGAATAGAATAGAAGGGGTAGTTCCTAATTGCACCGGCTGGGTGGGACACTAGAGGGGCTTCAGAATTGATGCTGAAATTTTGAGGTTAGGTTAACTCGGTCTTTCCGTCCCTCTCTCTCTCTCTCCTTCTTCTCCCTGGTAATTCTCTTCGTCGATGTATCCCGGAGAACCAGAGGGGGTTAGTACCCTAGACTGAAAAATGCTGCGGTAAACCGGTCAGCCAGGGGTCATTTTCGAAATCCTGCCAAGGTATAATGAGAACACCCTACCGGAGATGTTCTACACGATTTTCAACCCCTCTGACATCAACCTGACGAAGGAACAGAATTTCGATTTCAGATCTGGTAATACAGGTCTTTTTGAAAAATTATATTTCAATATTACTTTAAGCAAAGATGCCTAATATTATATCTAGGCAAAGTGAATTTTATTGTAATTATGATGACAAATGTATCTTATGTAATGTCATTAATGAATTGTAATTAATGAATTGTAATTAAAAAATTGTAATTTTGTAGAATAAAAAAGAGGTAAAAAGTAACTTAAAAAAAAAGATCCGTCTTAGAATTTTTTTAATTCTTTTTCTTTTTTTCTACTGCGCTTTTTTATGGTTTTTAAATATTTTTATATACTTTTATTTTGTATTACTTTTTTTTTTTTCATTTTTCAAAGTTTTGGACACCGCCCGAAAAGTTGAGGGAAAACTAGTCCCTCTTGGGCAGCCCGGCCAACGAAGAGGACAATCGTGTTCCTAGCGAAGCGGAGAGGGAAGTTGCCGGACACGACCCCCGATCAATGAAGGCGAAGCGCGCGCAGCTCTCCGATTTTTTGAAAATCCAGCCGCCAACGGAACGACCCCCCGTGCTTCTCGAAGCTCCCGCAACACCTAATACCTTCCGGAATGAAAATCGAAAATCATGGAAGTAAAAAATCTTTAAAAACTTCGGAAAAATAAAAAAAAAAATTATTATAAAAAATCGCTCTTTCATGCGAAATTTGAAACTTTGAAGAGATTACATAAGAAATTGAAAGGAAGATTTCGTATTGAAAGATTATCCTCGCATTAACCATAATATTCTTTTCCTGTTGTTTAAGGTCTATAAAGAAGAATTTAGACGTTAAGAAAAACATAAAGAAAGGAAAATTATGTGATCTAAGATTTCACAAAGTTTAGACACTTAAGAATTCTTTTATCATCTATAAGAATTTCAAGAACTCGTTTAACGAACGCTGGCGCCATCTCACTGCATTTTTTCATACAATCTTTTGTATTTTAAGGGAAGAAAGTAGAAGAAGGTTCAACCACCCTGCGAACGATGGCGCCATTAGTGCGCTACCTGATATCCAACGAGTTCGCGGTAAAAATGGCGTATCGATTTTTCTACATTTAAAAATATTTTTTTTATATTTTTATTTTTAAAATGTATTTTTATATTTATCTCTTAATCTTAAAGAAATTTCCTGAAGGGTTACTTTTTTAAATTTAGAAATTATCGTTCTTCTTACATTGCCGATAAAGAAACTTTTCTGTCATTCGCTAGTACATCATCATTATTTTTTACCTGGAACTATAGAAAAAACTTTAAAAAGTAATTTAAAATCAATACTATTTATTTCTTCGACATCTCAATATTTCGAGCGTTCAATAATATTTTTATTTAACAGAAACAATCTTCTGTATCCATTTTCATGCAACTCTATCTGTTTTTTCCCTAGTGTGTTTCAATCCTTCATTCTTTATCTGTTATTGAATCCCTATCTGTCCGCAACTAGGTTTGATTTATATTGCAGGTGAATGCAATGTGACTGCAGTGATTTCAAGTGATTTTCGTGTGATTTCAGGTGACTTCAGGGACTTTTATTGCATTTAACTTCAAGTAATTGCAGGTGATTTTCGAGGGGCAGAAAGCGATTAACAAGTGATTTTGGAATGATTGCAGATGATTCGGAATAATTTCAGGGGATATTTTAGTAATTATAGGTCACCACTACAGTGATTAAATGTTTCCAGCACACAGATGACGTGTTTTTACCTAAATACAATTTAAACATCTTGCGACTGTTCTTGATCATGTTTCAACCACATTGTTGCAGATGTTAACGGCAGTTCCGAACGCAGACCCGAAAATTCACTTCCTAAATCGGAATTGTGCAGTCTAACGCTCGTTTCCTGTTTAGTTTCTGGCCGCGTTCTTGTCCGGATTTCGAGGACGCACGCCACGCGATAATAAATTATTCGAGATAGATGATGTTGCAACGCCACAACGGTCTGGGTTTGCTCCGCCGGGGCTCGGCACTATTCTGCAACCGGGTATTTATGCCGAGTCTGGCCGCCATGCTTCATACAACCGGGATAGCAACCCCCTGAGTTATGTCGACCACGTTGGTCTTGATAGATTTTACAATTTACGATCCCAGAGTGCGCGTATCACCGAAATATCAACTCGATTTGCTACTCCTTCACACGTGAATGGGTCTTTCGGTGATCTCAGGTGATGACTTCCTTCAGGAAACACCCTCTACAATTCAGCCAGGAGAACCGAACTTGGATAAATGGACTCAGAATATGAAATATCTTCAGCAAATCTTCAAATGCCCTTCAATCTTTGAGCATTACATTTCATTTTGCCATCAATCATATGATCCTTCCTTTGAACACGTGATATCCATGATCACGTGACCCCCATTTACCATAAGCCCTTATTAACCCCTTCATCGATCACGTGACATACGACTTTATTTTGGTCTGTAGAGTTTTTACACAAAAGTTATTGCCATGATGGTAAAATACACATTTCTCCTCTTAAAGATTATAATGAAGATTTAAAAAATATATTTCACATGCTAATGTAATTCAAAATTCAAAGAAAGAATATTATAATTTAAAAATCCAAGGACAGGTTTGCCGTAATATTATTTTAGTGAAAAAGGAGAAACTCTTCTTTTAGGGCAATTTGATAGTTTTGATGATTATAAAGATAAAAAACAAAGTGAAATTTAAACAAAGTCATGAATGATAATGACGAATTATATGGTTTCCACTGATAGTAATGAATACTAATATTAAATTAGAGAAATCCTAGTCTTTTATATCATTTTTTTCAGTTTTGAAGAAAATTGTGGTTTTTTAAGCATCAGGTAATAACAGAACTTAATAAAGCTCTTTCTCCTCAATCTGTTAAGCGAAAAGTCACTCGACACGGCTCGCGATGAAATACTAATGCAATTAAATGACGCCGACAAGCCCACGCTGGTTATTGGCACTCCTCGGCCATCCAATTCCATTACCCGTCCAACTCACCCCTTCTCGTGGCATGCGAAACAAAGGAAGTATCTCGAAATCGTCCTCCGTCGAAGCAAAGTCCTCGAAATCCTCCTCCTATAACCCACCCCATATAGCTTTCTGATGGTTCGTGTATTCGATCCGATTCCATTGTCCTATATCTTCAAAGATCAAAAGGAATATATCACGAACTCGTATTTCAAAAATAAACCACTATTTCGAAGTTTCCCAATACTGAAAACCTTCAAATATAAATTTTACCAGTTTTTCTTCAAATTAGTCCAATATTTATAACACAGGCATTAAATATTTTGAATTGTTCTATTGTAAATTTCAGTTTGCTTCTAATTCTTCGCGATTTCGTCGTAGAGCTTATCAACTAAAATTTACAAATAATTACACATTCATGAAGTGAAGTTTATAATTCTGCATATGATTTCGAAGCTGCTGCATATAAGTAATAAAGCTTGTATCTTGTTGGACAAAATTGTTAATAATACCACAGGTACATTCCCGATACATAGACACTCGTATAAGTGTAATTATGGACGTAGATGAAAGGTAGATTGAGTTAGACCGAGATATTATAGCCTAGCATCTATACGAAGATACCGGAGGGCGAATTCTCTGATACCGGACGATGGATACCAACACTCGCGAGGGATGTTTTAACGGGTCGTGGAGTGGGAAATGAGGATGACCGACAAGGGTGGAAGAGATGGACTGAATTTGTCAGGCTAACAAGGTGTTAGCTTTTCGCCGCGGTCCATCGCGACATCTGTAATGCTCAAAGTTAATTTGGGTCCACTCCAAAGACCTACACTTCCCTAGATATTCAATGTCTTTCGCTCAACCCTAAGAAACTGGCTTATTTTGTTACAATCTCATATATCCCAGCAAAAAAGAGCACTGATACAAATTCCGGAATGATTCGGAAAATTTCTAGAAAAAGGCTCTTAAAATATATTACCACTCAATATATTAATCTAACATTAGAAAATGATTATTAATTCAACACCTATTTTCAATTATGTGAAGGTGCAAAGATTGTAGAAGAGTGTGGAACAGGTGTTTAGAAAGGACAGTTGAAAAAAAGTTTGGCAAAGGCTCTTTTCCAAAAAAAGTTTGGTACAGGGTAATAGAAAAGCAAAGATGGAAAATTAGTAATGGAAAAGTAGTTTTGTAAAAGAGGATGAAAAAAAGGACTTACTTTACTTATCTTTAATTGGTAAGGATGGAAACTGAAAAGCATAACAGCATTAATTACTCGGTTTTCAGATAGTGAGACACCTTTCTGAGAACTGAGCAGAATCAAAAGTTAACAAAGTCGATGGAGTTTATCCCCTAACTTCTCGTCAATCTCACTAAAGGTAGTGGTGCTGAGGGATAAGAGGATCGTGGAAGGGGTGAAGTGAGGCGAAGGTCCGGACACCGGGTGGAGTCGACGGCGCTGCTGGCGTCGACCAGAATATTATGGACTTATCAAGCCATCCTAATAGTCTCATCAGGATGCAAACCTGCAGATCTCATCATCCTCGGCGTCCCTGGTCCACGTACCTACCTAGAAACGACCGAGCAATGGCGTTTCCTGGCATAGATAGCGTTATAGGAAGTAATAGCGGAGTAGTATGATTACGTGCTGCTAGAAGAGTGAGAACCATGATTGCAATGTAGGATCCATTGAGTCTTACTCTCCTCATTTTCCTTAGGAATAATCATCACTCCTCATAAACTCAGAAATTAAAATAGCCCTAGCTGCAGTTTGGATAAGTCACCTGTCACCTTTTCGCATCTAAAATAAAATTTATAAAAGCTCTTCTTTCTAGTTAGGCTTATAAACAAAAAAGTAGAGTTTTTACGAATTTTATTTTAGATACGAAAAAGTGACAAGTGACTTATCCAAACTGCAGTTACGGCTATCTACGTTGAGTTGACCATTTTCTAGAAATCTATGATAATTATGTAAATTTTGTCAACTGGAAAGTGAGAACGATAAATTAAGATAAATTTAAACAGTATATTTAAATCATCATGCTGAAATGTGCAGCAACGAAAATCGAAATCCGTTCACATACCATGCTATCACACTTTGCATAACGTGTATGGGAGAGACGGAGAATTACATAGTTTTGAGGTATGTATTGTTGTTTAGTGCAGTTTAGAATTTCCATAGATAACGGAGAATTATAACGCCCCACCATACCTCTGAAGAGAGAGAGAGAGAGAGAGAGAGAGGAGAAGAGAGAGTCGACGTAATGCAAGAAACTAAGCAGATAGATAGTAATCTGTTTCATTCAAAAGAGATTTTCCAAGAAGCGAACTATATTTTATAATATTAGTTATTACAAGCAGCTTATTATAATGCTTACTAAAATCAGAATGAAGTTTCCTTTGTCGCAGAGAGCTTCAATTATTGTTGATAGGTATAACCTCGGATACAATGGAAATGTCGACTAAACGGATTTTACTACTTAATAAAGCATTATATGAAGGTTCAATTTAATTGTTAACTGTGTGAATAAAAGACTATTTCAAGATTACAGTATCATTAAAACGATAGCAATGTTTACTCTAAGTACCCCAGCTTCCAACAGGTCTATGTCGTCGTCTTTCATCCCCATAACCCTCTCACACGACTAATAACTCGCTTTTTCTTTATCAACAAACTACGAACTAATCTACAACACGCACCGCATCGCTGAAGTAATATTGACCCGCTTTGCCAAATTATTAAGCGACCTTTAGCCCATAAAATTGAGACTCACTTTAGAAAGTGAGGTGAGAAGCTTAGATTTGTATTCCATGACGACTGAACTGAGATTTAGAGAAAAAAATGAAAATTTCGTGTGAGAAGTCATTAAGTAAAGTTCTTCCAGCTTGGACGAGACTTGATCTTTCTGGTGGCGAGACCAGGTTAGGTTTAAGCAACTCTATGGAAGTTGCTGGTAGGGTCGGTTGGCCCGGGGGCGGACGGAGCGCGGCAACTATTATAAACTGTAGCACCTCGAACTACCGCCTCTAACCCCCTCTTCGGCCTTCCTCTACCCTTCCACCCCTTTTCCTGCTGCTATCCTTCCTCAGACTATATTCAACACCACCACCGTCGCCACCCCCAAATAACCCAGGGGCCTGCCGAACTAACCCGTACTCTCTAGAACTCTACCTCGACTCAACTCTCTTCTCCGTGAACCCTCTAATCAATCAACCCTCCGGCACGTACTCCACTTGGTCTCAGGATATTCAACTTTTTGATGTAAGTCAGTTTCAGTCAACTTTAAAGAGGTTTTTTTATCATTTTGAAACATGATCTTAATCTAGGATAGATCACAGAGTTTGTCAACCTGTGGTACAAACTACCCTACCCCTTGGGGAAGCGACAACTTTAGGATGTATTTATTTGTAGAATTTCGAAGAATTTTAAGAGATTTCAAGATATTTCCTAGAATTTTAAAGGAATTCAAGCAATTTTAAGAAATTTTTCGGATTTCTAAGGGATCAATGGATTTTAAATATGTATTGTGTTTGAAAAATTTGTAGAAAGCAATTGCTGACGATTTTTGCTTTTATTAACTCATAAGATAAAAGGAGAAGTGAGAGGCATTTATATCATGAAACTAACTCAGAGTCCCTACCCTGGGATAAACATGTTTATTAGAATTGATTAAAAAGGGTTCCAGAACAACACAACACTCCTCTACAAGATCTCGACCGGTCTTGTAGATGGTTATCGTTCATCTGGAAATAATTTGGCAACTGCTACTTGACCGAACTTCTAAAAATACGAATCGACTGCTTTCGCCGCAAAACGCAAAATCCAACACACTCGACTAACTCAGGGGATCAGAAAAACCATTTTGAACCTTAAATGGCTTCTACAAAGGGATAACTTGCCTACGCAGATTCGCACCCCCAATGTTCTCTCGGAATACGGTTGAACAGGTCCCGACCTCGTTTTCTACCCCCAGCTTTGTTTTCCTCCATCAGTCAAGCATAAGCATGAGAATAAATACAAGTTAGTAGTATTACTTAAATAAATCTCCATATTAAATTTTAGAAGAAATAACTACAAAAACTATTTAAATAATTAAGTTTTATACGTATGTTTAAATTTAATTCTTTCAACTATTTAAATAAACTGGTCTTTACAAATTCTCACGGACGTCTCGGCCATTGTTCGTCTAGTGAATGCTTTAGGATGAAACCAAAAGCACAATGTAGTTAACAGGTAATTATCTTTGTTCGATTTTGTCCAGAGGCCAATCCTGTTCATTTCCGCGATATCTTGGAAGCTCTGAAGTATAGAGAGGAAAAGGCAACTGACACTAGAGGGTCTCCACTGTGTATTTGTAAACATTGTAAATGTGTAGTGAATTCTACAGCATCGATTCTCAAACCTCCCCCAAATCTGGAAAGCAAGCGAATTAGTGAACTAGGAAATGGAGTAATTATGAGGAAACAACGGGCGTCGCTTGGTGGTAGGAAGCAAGGATTCAAGAATTTTCGTAAGATATTCCAAATTTAGTAATTTACCTATTATTTAACACCTATTCAGTGAATTACAATAAGAAACATATGTTAAAAAAAACATTACGAAGAAGTGAATTAAACGACTAAACCAGCTGCTTCCCATTCTGAAAATTCTTCTCTCGTTTGCTCTATAATTATCTGTTACTTAGAGAATGTTTCGAAGCAATTCAATGTCATTTCCACAAATGAACATCTCTTGCAGGTGCTAACTCGTTACCACTAAATTGTGCACATACTTCCCTCTGACATTTCTACTCGCAAATCGAGAATGAACGGAGGACGAGCCAATACCTCGGCTAACAGTTCCAGGGATGCACAATGCAATTAATATAATTACTTGCGATTAAACACAGGCACAAAGAGAGAAATAGAGAAGGACATAGCATGCAAGAGAGGATTAAATCATCTCCAACTTGAATTTTGAGTTCATCAAAGATATATTGTCCGAATAACTATAGTTATTCCTCATCCAAATCATAATTAAAGAAATTTTATCATCCACTTACGAACTTTTGCTACCCGTGCAGAAATCTTGATGTGGGCCTAGTAGGGTTCTGGGCAGTTTCCCCTACTTCTGGTGTGGTTCTGGTCAGTAAAACTGATTAGAACTCGACAAGGGTGTAACGGTTGGACTCACCAATACCCTATATAGGGAAAACTAGTCAGGGCCTTGTAACTTTTTCTAGTGAAAGCCTTTTTAAAAAAAAACTATAATAGGGTTAAAATTATAAATAAAAATTACTTGCTTTTATGAAAATGTAATTTTATTATGTCAAAACATAGCAAAGAACATAAGAAACAATAAAAGGAAATAAATCAATCATATTTATATATTTGCGTTCGCAATGAAAAGGAAAACTATTTAAATATTTAAATGGATAATTTAATATTTAAATATAATATTTAAATCTAAATATTTTCAATTCGAAATAATCAGATGATATTATGTTGGTAATTACACATAGTCCCATTATGCTGCCCGATTAGCACCTAAATATGATTTATTTCATTTTATTCAGAATAGAAAAACTGACCAGGACCTTGACAGAACCCTATTTTAAATGGGGCAATTTCTGCACGGGAGAGGGAGAATTTTTTAGCCTTCTATTATTTTATCGCCAAAGAGGGACAAATTTGTTTTCGATTTTGTTAGCCGTGTATTATTTTCCCGCAAAGGGGGAAGAAATTGTTATCCGTGTATTTCTTCCCGCAAAGGGTGTGTTTTTAATTTTTTAATCGTGTATTATTTTCCCGCAAAGTGGGTGTTTTTAATTTTTTAGCCATATATTATTTTCCCGCAAAGGGTGAAAAATTTGTTAACCGTGTATTTTTTTCCTGCAAAGGGGGTGTTTTCGAATTTGTTAACCGTCTATGTGTTTCTAATTTTTAGCAATGTATTATTTTCCCGCAAAGGGGGGAATTTTCTAATGTTTAGCCCTGTATTTATTTCCCGCAAAGGGGGGAGTTTTCTAATGTTAAACCGTCTCTTATTTTCCCGCAAAGGGGGTGTTTTTAATTTTTTAGCCATATATTATTTTCCCGCAAAGGGGGTGTTTTCGATTTTGTTAGCCGTCTATTATTTTCCCGCAAAGGGGGAAGAAATTGTTATCCGTGTATTTCTTCCCGCAAAGGGGGTGTTTCGAATTTGTTAGCCGTCTATTCTTTTCCTGCAAAGTGGGTGTTTTTAATTTTTTAGCCATATATTATTTTCCCGCAAAGGGGCTGCTTTTAATTTTTTTACCATCTATTATTTTCCCGCAAAGTGGGAAGAAATTGTTAGCCTTCTATTATTTTCCAGCAAAGGGGGTGTTTTAATTTTTTAGCAGTCTATAATTTTCCCGCAAAGGTGGAAGAATACACGGTTAAAAAATTAAAAACACCTCCTTTGCGGGAAAAAAATACACTGCCAACAATTTCTCCCCCCTTTGCGGGAAAATAATTCAAAATTAAAAACAACCCCTTTGCGGGAAAAGTATAGACAACTAACAAATTGAAAAACACCCCCTTTCCGGGAAGAAAGTACATGGCTAAAAAATTAAAAACACCCCCTTTGCTGAAATATAATACGTGGCTAAAGAATTAAAAACACCCACTTTGCAGGAAAAGAATAGACGGCTAACAAATTCGAAATCACCCCCTTTGCGAGAAAAAAATTCACCGATAATAAATTCTTCCCCCTTTACGGGAAAATAATAGTCGGCTAAAAAATTAAAAACACCCCCTTTGCAGGAAAGTAATAGACGGCTAAAAAATTAAAAACACCCCCTTTGCATGAAAATAATAGACGGCTTAACATTAGAAAACTCCCCCCTTTGCGGGAAATAAATGCACGGATAACAAAGTTTTCTCCCTTTGCTGGAAAATAATAGAAGGCTAACATATTCGAAATCACCCCCTTTGCTGGAAAATAAGTCAAGGCTAACAGATTCTTCCTTCATTAAGAAAAACTAATAGACGGCTAACATATTCGAAAACTACACGTTTAGCGGGAACAAAATACATGGCTAACAATTTCTCCCCATTTGCGTAAAAATAATACATAGCTAAAAAGTTTAATTTTTAGCCATGTATTCTTTTCCCGCAAAAGGGTGGAGAAATTGTTAGCAGTGTATTTTGTTCTCGCAAAGGGGGTGTTTTCGAATTTGTTAGCCTTCTATTATTTTCCTGCAAAGGGGGTAAACTTTGTTAGCCTTTTATTAGTTTCCCGCAAAGGGGGAAGAATTTGTTAACCGTGTATTTTTTGCCTGCAAAGGGGGTTGTTTTTAATTTGTTGCCCGTCCATAATTTTCCAGCAAAGGGGGTGTTTTCAATTTTTTATCTGTCTATTATTTTCCCGCAAAGGGGGAGAATTTGTTTGCCGTGTATTTTTTTCCCGCAAAGAGGGAAGAATGTTTTAGTCGTGTATTTTTTTTCCCGCAATGGGGTGTTCTCGAATTTGTTAGCCATCGATTGTTCTATCGCAACCCGTGCAGAAATCTTGATGTGGGCCTTGTATGATTCTGGTCAGTTTCCCCTACTTCTTGTGTGGTTTTGGTCAGTAAAACTGGTTAGAACCCGATATGGGTGTAACTGTTGGTGGACTCGCCAATACCCTTTATATGGGAAACTAGTCAGGGCCTTGTCAGTTTTTCTAGTGAATGTCTTTTTAAAAAAATCTATACTAGGGTTAAAATTATAAATAAAAATTACTTGCTTTTATGAAAATGTAATTTTATTATGTCAAAACATAACAAAGAACATAAGAAACAATATAAGGAAATAAATCTATTATATTTATATGTTTGTGTTCGCAATGCAAAAGAAAACTATTTAAATATTTAAATGGATAATTTAATATTTAAATCTAAATATTTTCAATTCGGAGTAATCAGATGATTCGTTAGTAATTAGACATAATCCTATTATGTTCCCGATTAGCACCTTATTATAATTTATTTCATTTTATTCAGAATAGAAAAACTGACCAGGGCCTTGTCAGAACCCTATTTTAAATGGGGAAATTTCTGCACGGGTAGAAGCTAAAAACTTATTATATTATTCAAAACGAACTCGAGAAATTTTTAAGAAGAACCACCAGAGTTACACGTATCAAATTACGGGCAACTTTCTGAAATATTTAGTACGTTGAAAGATGCTCTTCGTAGATATACCTTCCCGGACAGAAACCACACTTTCGGCATTTCACTTGTACAGACACAAGTATGTGTTAATGTAAGTTACACACCCGATATCCATGTATATTTTACTTACAGGATATATGTATATAACATTATATACCTTGGGATATTCGCACATCCAAGTGTATCTCAGTGAGCTCCCTCCCCCTGCTCCCACCACCCTGTCTCTCATTTTCCTTACTCTCTCGCTTCAGTAAGTTCAGCTGAACAAAACTACACATGTGGTCCAGATGCATACAATTTTGACTAGATTAGCGTTGCATTATTCAGGTATAATGTACTACCAGGTACGCTTTTCCCAGTGCGTCCGGTTTATTTCTCTAGGAACGACGTCGTTTGTCTTCGAGATCGCGGCATTGTCTATTGTCGAAAAGGGTGCTAGTTCAAAACTATGTAGCTTTCTTCGTATTATGACCACATTTCACACTATTCAATGCGTAAATCTGTGTGCAGCTGTATTTTGACCCAAAACATTCTTTCTAGTTTATCGTGTCTGACTACTCGCATCAATAATAAAATGGGAACTTCTCTCGATATTGAAAACCGTGTGGTTATCGTCATCTTCTTGAAGAGAATAATACACAATTACAGAATCGTGCGGCGAGCTGTCCTCGAGCGATGCTTTCGAAACTTTGGGAGAGTCAGAGAGATGAAAGGAGAATGGGTAAGGATGGATGGCAGGGTACCAGAGGAGAATGGTTGAATATTCGTCGAGGATGAAGTTATAGCTGCAATGTCTAGGCGTAACCGGAAACCTCGGTCTAGAGTCAACGTATAGCGCCAATATAGAGCCATCTTTATACTCCACATGTCTGCAGGTACTATGGCTCTTCCGTTTCTCGAGTGTACGTTGATGGGAAGAGAACTCGCACTGAGAGAAACGTTTAATTGAGACTCACTCGACCATTCGCAGTATCAATTTAACTTGCTTCTAAATCCAAGAGCAAGTAACAGAAGGCACGTTCATTAACTTGGTTCCTTACCAAATAGAAATAATTGGAACATACTGATAGTAGACTTTCTGATAGTGAACAAACTTTCTTGAACGTAAATTCTTTTATAAATAAGGGATGTCACCATATATCTTGATAATATCGAAGATATTGTTGTCGAAAGCCTGTTTGGTTTTTGGAGATTGCGCGAATTGTTTAAATGTGCCGAATTTGAAAACATGTCTTGAGATTATTTTCATTGTCAAACCAATTTTTGTCAAAAGAGTTATATTAAGATAGAATACGAATGTTATGGAATTAATTGAAAGTTTAGAAATATTAAAGTATTTCATGGGAATTCATTGAATTTCACGAAATTTTATTGAATTTTCAGGTGTTTTAAGGGATTTAATGTAATTTCATGCGATTCTAGATACTGTTAAGGAATCTGAAATGACCTTACGAAATTTTTTGGGATTATCAGAGATTTTTGGAGATTTCATGGTTTTTTAAATAATTTTAAAAAATTTGACGATATTTTCAGAGATTTTAAGTAATTTTAAGGGATTTTACGAAATTTATTGCGATATCCAGAAATTTAAAGGGATTTCATAAAAGTCAAGGGCCCACAAACCGTGTGTGAAAAGTAGCGGTCGCTACGCAATCTGAGGGGGAGGGTACCCATAAGGTTAAGTCGATGGATGAGAAAGTGCGTAGAAATTTAGATGGAAAAGTGATGGGTGTTGTCGAAAGATGGTGTTTTTTTAGCTTTTCATTAGCATTAAAATTAGTAATTGCATCAGCATTATCATTACCTTTGGCATGAACATTAGCATTAGCTTTAGATTTAGCTCTACCATTAGCATTAGCTTTAGCATAAGATTTAGTATTTGTTCCGTCGTCACAATACTTTTTATAAACCTAATTTTATTATTTTAATTCTTCGCGCGATTATAGACCAATCAAGCGGTAGAATAAAGGACAAGCGCTCCTGCGCATGAACGGCGTTGGCAGTACACATTTTTTAGCATTCAATCATAATCGATCGTGCCGTGTAGAGCTCTCGCGTGCTTATATCTCGTATCGTATGCCCTTGCGCATAAAAAGCCTGTTCTCACCTAGAGTTCGGAAACCGTTCGACTCTGTTCGATCGGAGATCCCTCGTCGGATCAACAAAATCATATAAAATCAAACAACCACGTGTGTGATGCCAACGCCGATTCTCGCGTCTCGTTTTTGTGTTAAAGTTTTAGTTATCATATCTCTAAAGTGTAGCAAACCCTCGTGGTGAATTCTACATAGAATTCACCTTTGTAGATTGCTACGCGAGCAAGTGTACATGGGTCATATGACTCATTACGCGAGAAA